>SCLH01000203.1:230054-254991 GCA_004367855.1 Oikopleura vanhoeffeni
ATATTTTCACTATTAGGTAATCCAATTCAACTAAAAATATTATGACAAATTAAGTTTTTTTTAGTTTTTTAATTTAATTTTTCCATTGTATAAATCATACTTGATAATGAAATACATTCGAAACGTCGTAAATAATATTATTTGAATTATAAGCTGAATTTTAACCTGAATCGGTTCAAAATAATCCGAACAGGGTGGCGAAATTAAGTTTTCAAAATGTTACAGATTAATTTCGGAAGAGGATTGTTATTTCAAAGTCTAAGACTTTTGTCTAAACTTGGACGTCTATCGGGATATGATTCCTGAGAGGTTATGTGTTAGATTTAAATGAAGAAAGCACCATGACGAAAGAGATGAAACTAAATCCTGGAGAAATTGTAAGTCTCATCATCGAAGTATCGGGATATTTTTTGACTAAAGTCCGCAACACTGAGGTTTTTCTACAGGGGAAGACCAATCCGGGATTTATACTTTGCTTAAGATTTCGGCCATGTGTAATCATAGTGTGTTTTCTTGTAGTAGGTCCCAAATCTTAAGCAAAGTATGAAACAGGGATAGTAGACACTTTCGGTGATATGAGCACTTTCGAGTGTTTAAAATCATTTGTCTTAATTTGAATATTTTTAAAAAATTTTAACCTCCTCACACCCAGAAACGANGCAAGTACAGTAGAATTGAATTCAAACTATATTTTCTAAGAATTATCTTTTCTGGGATTATCGTTATTTTTGTGAATAAAAAAATAAGGAAATAAAATAATTTTTTTAACATTTAATTCAAATTAATTAATTAAAATAAATTAGACGTTTAATGAAAAATAATAGAATATAAATTTTATAATTTTTTGAGGCAGTAGAGACCACTCACAAATTAAGAATCCCAAATATAGGGCGCAAAACTGTGGGTGCTCAATCTGCCAATGATCCTAAACGCGCTGATATCCCGGGTTTATCCGAGAAACGGTACCAAATGTAATTTATGAAATTAATAACTTCCACTTGAGTGAAATTATAACTTCCGCTAAAGTAATTTTTTGTATATAAACTCAGAAAATAATTAAAATAATTAAATAATAATTTTTCATCAAAATGACTGTACCTTTTATGGGACACATTGACCGAAACGGTTTACTTATAACAAAAGGTAGTCGTGAAACTCCAAATTTTTTGTCTTGTACAAATGGTGCACGAAATGACTCAAAAATTTTCGTTAAAAAATTATTTCTATTTCTCAATCATTACCTGAAGATGAATAATAAATTCGAAACGTTGTAAAAAAAACTATTTTTAATAGCAAAATATTATATATATTTGTGCCTCAAAACCGAATACAATTAAGGAATTAAATATTGACACTTTGGGCCCCCGTTTTTTGCCAAGCTTAACAGTTATACAAAATGAAAAAAAGGCCGCATCTCTAAAAAGCTTAATTCATTTTATGATCTACCGGATGATCTGCAACAAAATTTAACTGTAAAAACCGCCTTTGAAATTGGTAATATTTCAACTGTTATTCGCTCATCTAATTCTGTATTTAATTCTTTTGAAATCCGGTTATTACGACAGAAGAAGAATTAGTAAATATCACACTTTTATTTGATGACTGATGGATTTGTATAAAATGAATATTTCACCTGGAAGTCTAATTTATTGTATATAAAATGTTTTAAATTTATTTCATTTCTTTATTTTTGATTTGCAAAATAACGATTAACTCTGCCGAAAAGATAATTCTAAGTTTGAACAATTATCTTTGAAAAATCTCGCCGATATAACTAGACATATGCTAAGTATCTGAACTTTGATGGTCGCGGGCCCGCGTCTTATACTACACTTCAACTACCACAAAACCAGACTTTGCGCGGCAATATTGCGGACTTTACTGGCTATGTCTGCGACGCCGCGTCTTCAATCGCGATGCCTGGCAAATGGAAAGCTCCGCTGGAATGAGTAGGTATTATTAAATATTTTTTGTAATTTTTTCTTACTGGTGAAACTTTTCAAAACCACGGGTACTTTTCAAAGTTGTCATTGATTTTGAGTTTCTTGGTTCCTATATCACTTTTTTCATTTCAAAATCGATTTCAAAATAATAAAAATATTTGGAATTATTTGTGGTATTCAGTGAAAATTGAGACTATAATGCCTAAAAAAGATAATGAAAATTAAATATAATCAGTAACTTAGCTTCAAAGTGTGATTAAAAATTCTAGTTATTGTTAATTGTAACCTGCATAAACTTCAGGTGTTTCAATTGTCTATTAAGGTGGCGTTAAGAGCAATATTGTCGTTTATCACACTTTGCTAGAGAATGCGTAGCTAACGTCAATTTTTCTATGTATTTTCTATTAATTCTCCGATTGGCCTACGCATTCTAAGCAAAGTGTGATAAAAGAATATATTAAACATTTAGTTTAAATTTTCAGAAAAAACACAAAAGTCTTATACTTTGGTGTGAGTTGCGTTATTGCACACGTAATTTTATGTGAAAAAATTGATTATGAATTATAATGGTGAACTGAACGCTCAATAAAATTTAATTTTGAGATCAAAAAAGCGATTGATAATTTCGATTGACGAGCCAATTTATTTTCTGAATTCGTACAGTAGATCAGTTAAACAACATATTGTCATCTTGGATTGACAAGAAAAAAGCGTCAAAAAATGGGTCAAATATGTTAATTAAGCAAACTGCTTGCCCAATTTTTTGTTCAAAAAAATATTGTTCAATATTTCAAATGAATATATGATGTTCATTTATTTTATAATGAACTTTTTCAGTTTAATCAAATTGACTTGAATCTAGGTGTTTATCGGACTTTTCGACCACCTTGGATCTTAATTCTCGTTTTGAAATTGAAAAGTCAATACTCCAATTTATTATACTTGTAGGGAAAAAACTTTGTTTGCACCGCCGAAAGCTATTCCAAAAATAATTCGCCGGCCAGGCCAAATGTTGTCAGAATTCGATTAGCCTGCGCCTCGGTCAGGTCACTTAACATTTTTCAATAGCCCAAATTAAACCCTGGGTCAATACCGAGCGTTAAAGTCCAATTTTTTCTGAGAATTTGTAAAAATGCTTTTATTTGTTATCAATTTGCATTTAAATAAAAGAATATCATATCAATATTGAGCATATTAATTAAAATAAAATCTCCTGTAACCTACTTTAAATTAACCAACAGCTGATCACCTAGGTAAAACCTCTATAGCACTGCCCAATAAGTTGGCCGCCTCTTTAATTCATCTTGATGAAACCAGTGAGCGGCCACTTAGTGGCCGGTGTATTCATGATTAGAAAATAATTATAATGGAATAAAAAGTTTAAAGTGGTGGTCAACGCTAAATTGTCAAAAACTAGTTTGTAGCGGTTTCACGCTTAATGTAGAAAGAAAAAAATATGAAATCCCCAGATTGAAACTATTTGATGTCTGAAGTTAAAGGAAAAAATAAGCTCATTACACATTTTCGTCCAGCTTTGCGTTGCACCTCCTTAATAACAAATAAAATAAAGTCGAATAATGAGGTTTATATAGTCATGGAATACAATTTTTTAAATTGACCCCATTTAACACTGCTGGTAGACACTGGTGGTCGTCTTTAACTCTCTTCGCTTTAATTGTTTAATTGCCCCTTAAACCCTTAAACCGGCGGAACTATACCCGCTTAAAACCTCTTTAATTATAAAAACTAATTAAATACGACTTATCTTGGTCAACTTAATTTTTTAATGAAAACTTGTTGCACTGTGCTTTAAAAATGCCTGTGGTTTTACCCCCTCACACCCAAAACCATTAAAATTCCCCTCACACCCAAAACGCCATACGGGCAGCCACTTTGGGCGGTTATTGCGGAGATATAAATGAGATAAAATAATTCATTATTTTAATGACAGATCAAGGATAGACGTTAAATTGGAGGCTTATAATTTTTTTTGACTTTAATTTGTTGTGCTCGATAAATGCAAGACAAAATAGAGTTTAGCTCCGGGTTACCTCTCGGAAAACCATACATTTTTCAAAATCACATTTGAATAGCAAAAGATTAATTAAACACTGGCTACTCAAATATAGTCTCTGATTCAGTAAAACTTATCTCAATCTTCTAAAAAAGAAGTTTCGTATCCTTAGCGCCAAATGCCACGCCACAAAAACCAGATAAGAAAGTTATGAAATAGTGTTTCGACTCGAAAACTCTGAAGGTTTAATCACGCTGAATTTGGGAAATTGAAAAAAGTACAAATTTATATTAAAAATTATTGAGAAACAGGACTTAAATTTAACTTAAACTTTGGTCACATATAAGCGAAAAAATGAAGTTAAGTTTTTCCAACAAAAAAAAATTATCCAGAGTGATATGGAATTATAAATAAATAAGTCAAACCTTCGCTTTCTTGATCTTTTCTCTGAGTGAAATTATCTCTATTCATTTAGCATACAACATACAAATTTCTATGTTTTCTGCTTACCAATAAAAGTACATTTCAAAATCGGTAAAAAACTATTACGGATAAAATAAATGTATTTGAGAATAACAAATAAATGTATTTGATCAAAGATGTCAAGCCACTAAAAATAGGAACAACTCAGTTTTTCGGACTGCTGTAGGCTTGATACTCGGCGGGATATAAAATAAGTCAAGCTTCAGCTAAATTTTACGAAAAGCTTTGATTCGTCGTTTTGTCTAGATGGCGTAAAATACAATTATTGATAAATCTCAATTATTCATGGCCGACGGAAATCACAATTAAAAAACATGAAATTTAAAATTTTAAAAATGCCTTATTATAATGACAAGATTTTCGAGCATAGTGTGTGACTACAAAGATAATGTACACAGACTGAGTATCTTAGTGTTCTGAAGATAAATTGAGTGAAATTGAAATGGATGAAAAGGCAATGATTAAAAATGTTAAATTCGTTGAAAGGAAACTAGAGTTCTATCTAATTCTATCAAAAAATAAAACTTATTTCCTCAAAATATAATAATCGCGAAAACTAGAGTTTTTTTATTTTTTCGAGTTTGATGAGAATCACTTGGGAAAAATAAAACTCGTCAATAAAGACCAGAGAAAAAAATAATAATACCAGGAGTAGCCTTCAGATAAATTTTCTCTAAATCTAGTCTCCTAGAATTTAAATTTTATGTGTCGTATTTACGCTAGATTTTTTTTACGAAAATTGGCGAAAAATCATAAAATAAGTAGGAAAAAATATCTTTTGAATGCTAGTTCGTTCAAATTTTTAAAAACATTACTAGAAAAGATGGGCGAACTCTATGACACATTTGGAATAAAAGGTCTGTGGATTAATTATTTCTGATCTCGTTTTGGGGATTTGCAAAATCTCGCGTCCCGAATGGCATGTTGGTGTGAGGGGGTTAAGGGGCGTCCTAAGGCATCTTTTATGAATTTTGATCGTCTAATCGGGTCAACACAATGTGTAGTCTCGCTTCTCGTTCGTCTAGTTGGCGACCGGGAGACTTCAAAGACAAAACTTAGCCATTTTTGAGCAAATTTAAAGGACTTTTTCGGTTACCACACATCGATTGTACTTTAGCCTATGAATTGCGACGCTTACCCCCTTTAATTTCACATTTTATTGAAAATCGGCTCGGCCGGATTAAATGCCCACATAAGATTATCATATTAATTTTAATAATTGACATCGGATGAGTCTTAACGGAAAAATGGGCTGTAATTTTCTCGAAAATATTATGCGAATGACGTATTCTGTGATTTTTTCGAATTTTTTAGTTCACTTTTTTGGCTGAATTGAAAAACAATGCGAGATCAACTTGATCGGATTCCCCACCCTATTGTATGACCAGTTTTGTTTTGTTTATTTTATCAAATTTGGTTGATCCGTCAATATATGCTGGGAATCCACTGAAATCTCTTCTTAATCTTATATTGAATATTTATAAGTTGAAACTTGATAGAGTTTAAAAATAATTGACTCTCGAAAATTCCATGACTTAGGTCCGCTGGACTTTCAAGATCACAGTCAAGTTTTGGGTCTGTTAACCCCCTCAACCCTTGCTATCTAAAGGCAAAAAATTTCGGGGGCCAAACGTGCCCCGCAGAAATAACATCGTCACGACCTACAACTCAAATTGCGTCATAGAGTTTTGCAATTTTATTTCCAAAAACGTTGTTGAAAATTTATACGCTTAGCCGTTCGAAAGATATTTTTTTTTTCCTACTTTTTTTTAGGATTTGTTCGCAAATGTTCTTAAAAAGATAATTGTGTGGAAAACGATAATAAAATTCGAAATTCTGAGGAAGCAATTTTAGGAAAGTATTTCAGGCAGTATTTTTATATTTAAGTTTATTTTTTCTGCATCTCTAAACGAAGAATAATTTTTACACAAAGTGATTGTTATGAAACTGAAAATAATGAAAAAATTTTTTCAAAAAATTATTTTCGAAAAAATTGAACGGCAATATAACCCCCAAATAAAGCCGACATAGACAAATCGATCAAGTGAAAACATAAAGTGGATGGGAGGTGATTTGAAATTAAGTGATTTTGAGTTATCAATGATTAGCAATATTTTTCACATTCTCTGCATATATGTTGCGCGCGGCGTATGGAATAATTGTTTTGTAGCGATCGAGATATCATATTTTAAATCTGAGACAAGTTATAAATAGCTAGAGTTTCACTTGTAAATTTTAACTTATATGTCGATTGTAAACAATGTATGGTTTTCCAAGAAATTGAAGGTGTAGTGAACCTCTATATTTCGCTGGCAGTTATCGAGTTCACAGACTTCGAAAGTTGCTAAATTTTATGTGTGATTTACTTAATTCTATCTTGATCTCAAATCAATGAAAGATAGTTTAATATGATCCTTTCCAGTTTTTCTTGTTGATAAAGCGCTCAAAGTCTTGCTTTAGATAGGCTTTTGGGTGTGAGGCGAATTTCGCTTTCTGGGTGTGAGGAGGTTAAAAACCCCTTTTGTTTTCCCGGAGAAGCGATATAAAAGTCGCAAGTTCTGAGAAATATTAATTTGTCTTTAAGAAGTGGATCTTAGAGTTTCAGATGAATATTTGTAAAAATGCCAGAAATTGCATAGGGTGGGTTAAATTAACTGTCAAATCAGACAAATATTTTCTTCATTCAAGGAAATAAATTCTTGCCAGTTTGATAAGTCAAGATCAAGCTTCAGATGTTTGATTTCTAAAATTGCGTGCCAACTAAAACAATAAGGTAAACATGAAGTTTCAAAAAGAAGGCTGACTATACCCATTTTTCAATTAATACGAACAAATTTCACAAAACATTAAATGTATAAATCTTGTTCCTGGTGCATCGAGCAAGAAAAAACATGATTGAAATACCATTATAACCACATTCACACTTCGTCGGTAATATGTGGATGCCATTCACGGTATTTCTGCAGTCTTTTCAGCGAGGTCTTTGACCTAAAAAATTTGTATGAATTGTTTGCGGGAAGAAAAATTACCGTATTTTACACAAAAGCTCTCGGAGACGTGAAATAGTACTTATCATGTGCTTATTATATAGACTATATAATATAGTGTTTATTTTAACAAGCGCGTTTGTACTTTGAAAACTATATTGATCAAAATTGCGTAGAGATAACAAATAATTGATATTTGTTTTGATGAGAATTAAACCGTTGAAATTTCAACTTTTTTTCGATAATTGTAAAAGTTTATTGACAAAGGATTTTGAAGTTGCCAAAAATATTTAGGAAATGCAGTCCATAACCTAATCACCCTAACTAAGAGTTTTAAAACAGCAGAATTGATATTGCCTTTAATTCAGTGATCGAAAATCACTTAATTTCAAACATAGTCATGTCAACCACAAATGATAAAATTAACCAAATATTGTTAGTTAACCCTTAGGGTTAGCTCTTCGCAAAATTAAATCAAATAAAACAATTCGGTCTTATGAATCCACAAATACAACTAAATTCGATATAACTAAAATAATTGAAAAATTTTACCATATTTGTTTCTTACTAGTGCAAGAACACTCCGAACTGTCAAAATTGATCGCGATTTTTTGTTTGTACAGACTAGCGCCATAACTTGAAATCAAAGCTAGACAAATCTTCCGGTTATTTAGGGGTGGTGTGAGTGATTTTTGGGATTCAGAAGCTTCGTACGTTTTACAAATGCAAAAACTGGACATGTTTGAAACATACATTAGAAAGATCAATCTGTGATCTCATGAGTCCATGTGACATTTAGTACCACTATCTATAACCATCTGTTAAGCCGGCGGTTAAAGACGAGTCTCTCATGCTTTTTTCAATGAAAAGGATCCAACGCTTATATCGGAAAGTTTTGAGATTGTGGAGAATCTAGAAAATTTGTCTGAATTTCAGTGAATCGTTCTGTTTTTCGATTTCCGCCTCGGGTGTCAGGAATTTGGTGCATGTGCCGAAAAAGAGTGGTTTTTTGGACGTTTTGACTAAAAGGGCTTTTTTCTGTGGAAATGCCAGAAATGTTCATTTTCGGAATGCCTAACAAGCCCTAGGGTGGTGAACATCGAATCGGTCGTACTTTTTATAAATTTTGCCTGATGGCTGTAAATCGACAAAAAAACTGGCGAAGAAGACAATTTTGAAAAAAAAGTGATAATTAGAAATTTAAATTCACTAAAGATTCCTTGGTATGTATTTGCTTGAACGATAGAAGCAACTGATGCGTCTGACGTTTCTTTTTTTTTTTATGGGTGGTGGTTTGATGCATTTACACCGAAAAAAGCCTTTTATCAAAACGTCAAAAAACACCCTTACGGCACATTTCTGACTCCTGAGGCAAATCGAAAAAAAACGATTCACTTTAAATTCAGACAATTTCTAGATCTCACCAAATTCTCAAAATTTTCCGATATAAGCTCTAGCATCGCTTGTTTCTTTGAAAAAAGCTGAGGGACTCGTCTTTAACCGCGGTTTACCAGATGGTTGGTAGATGGTACTAAACGTCAAATGGCAAAGTGGCGTGAGATCAGAAGATAGATCTTTCTAATGTATGTTTCAAAAATGTCCAGTCTGAATTTGTCTAAACCGTTAGGAACTTCCTACTAGGAAGCCTCTGAAATCCAAAAATCACTAACACCACCCAAGGGGTGGATATCTGGCAGATTTGACATATTTTTAATGCCTTTTAAGGCCTTTATTTAATCAGACAGATATACCCCCTTTAAGTCAATCAGCTAACAGCGCAAAAAACAGACCTATATCGGCTCAAGCCTACCTTTAACCTTCTAAAAAGGGCAAAAAAATGTCACAGGAATTGTTTCTTCAGAATACATTTATAAAGAATTTTGCGATGATTCCGAAATACCTCATTTTGTTTTGGATACTTTGTTTGAATATTTACGGGGGAGTTGATTTTTTGAGATTTTTCGCCGAATTTTAACTTCCGAGAAATTATTTCGAAACTAGACATCAAATACAAATGTAGATGCAGCCAAGTTTTTAGGAAAGTTTTTTGTGCCATACAAAACCACTAATAGTAAAATTTATTCGTATCATTGGGACAGATGATTTTTTTGGGAAGTGAAATTTCAAAATTTTCAATTTAACTATTCCATGAAAAACCATTATTAATTATACAAATTTTATTTAATCAATCAACAATTGTCCACACTGTCACTGCATTACAATATAAAATAAAAAATAATAATAAAAAGTGTATCAATCTGCTTTTATTGAAAAATCAGCCATTTTCATAGAAATTGTGATTGTTCATTCGTTTTTTACTTTTTTAAAAATAACTTTCGATTGATGATATAGATCTAATCGAATTAAAGATTGACGTAGGGCAGATACTTGTGCGTTGGTTACCATAAAAAAAAATTTGTGAAGACCTCGATAAGTAGTATCACGTGATATTCTACCACCTTGGTTTGTCCAACTATATCTTTCTAGAACTAAAAATCATAATTTTAGTGAATTTAAAAATTATTGATGCAAAATTAACTTTTTCAACGTTCCTGTTGCCAAAAGTAATTGGAGCTTCAACTACCTTGAGCTTTCTGTAAACAACGTCAAAGTAGAACCATATTATCGGCTCTGGTGCCTTGGCGGAACTTTTTTGCTGTGATTCCAGGCTAAGGGGTGGTGTATGGATTTTTGGATTTTGGGAGGCTTCGTACGGCTGACCGATCAGATGAACATTTCTGAGGAGTACCAAATTGTAAGATCTATCCTTCCCCAATCTCGAGATTCATTTGACAGTAACTGTAACCACTTCGACCAACCATCTGTTTACTGCGGTTAAACAAACTTCCTCAGCTTTTCTCAACGAACAACGGATCCTAGGCTTACATTTGGAATTTTTGATATTTCGTGGAAGTGCTTGGTGAAATGTTTGAATTTTACTTCCAGGAGCTATTTTCTCCGCCCTTAGGGGCCAGAATCGGCTTGTGTCGAAGGTGACGAAAAAATGGCATTTATTAAGAACATTATTGTCAGAAAAGGGTTTCTTAGAAAAGCTAGAAATGCCTTTTGGAATATAAGAGCCTTCAAGGTATCCAAAAAGTGTCCAGAACTATTTTTTTTATTTTGATCTTATAGGCTGTCAATCGTGGAAAGAAGTGCGCGAATCACAATTTAGAATATGAAAGTGAGAATGTATAAAATTTAAATGCCACAAAAAATTCTTAGGTACGGTTTGCTGAACGATATAGCAACTATGGTCTTATGTGAACAAAACCGGTGACCTAAAGATCAAAACATAATTTCTGATGATAAGAGTTTAATTTTTCTAGAATTCCCTGTGTTGGAAATCAGACCATAGTTGCTTATATGTTTTTAGCAAACCGTCCCAAGGAGTCTCTGGTGGCATTTAAATTTTCGAACTCTCACTTTCATATGGTGCAAAAGGTTGTCGATTGTCGCGCATTTTTTTCACGATTGACAGCTTAAGACGAACATTCAAAAACAGCTCCTGCAAACTCTTCGGAATACATTTAGGCCTCTTATGATTCAAAAAATGGCATTTTGCTTTTCTACAGAGAAAGCCTTCAAAAAATGCCATTTTTTGCACCTTCGACCCGATTGCTGGCCCCTGAGCAACGAAATCGAGAAAAAAAGGCTCCTGGAAGTTAAAATTCAAACAATTTTTCCCACCAGACTTCCACAGAATTATTAAAAATTTCCGATGTACAGCCCTAGATCCCTGTTTCGTTCCAAACAAGCTTTGAGTGACGCTTGTTTAACCGCGGTTAACCAGATGGTTGGTCAAAGTGGGTGATCGTAACTGTCAAATGGGATCTTCGAGATTTTCAGGATAGATCTTTCATTTGTCCTCCCTGAGGAAATGTTCTATCTTAATCGGTCCAGCCGACGAAGGCTCCTAAATCCCAAAAATCACTAAACAGCACCCCTTAGGGTGTGGGTGTCGCTGATTTTTGACAGTTTACGAAGCTATTGTTTGCGATCCAAACTAGCAAGCTGATATTACAAAAAACTTGTGCATCTAAAAAAGAACTATTCACGGTGAATTGTTGATCAACAGTAATCTGATACAATCCCACCTACGCCGACACTTACGCTTTTAAAAAAGACTCCCTAAAAATCGCTAAATACGCATTTTCTCCGTAAATATATTGTAAGAAATTGTCATATTTGAGAAAAATAGTGTACAATTTTATAAAACTGTCAATTTTTAATAATTTGTCGATATTTGAATGGACCGCTTGAGGTTTTTAAAATACTGGGATACGTCATGAATGATCAAATTATTTCAAGGATTAAAATTTTCCGAATCTAATATTTTTGAAATTCCCATTTGATTGCGTTACGTATAGATGCTAATTGTTACAACCTACCCTCTAGAGCTTAATAAAATGGAAAACCTTTTTCAAATTTGCGGCCTTCCGGACGCCCACGGGTTTTTCATTCTTATCATCGAAAAAATTATTTTGGAAATTATTTCGAAAAAAACTTTCGGCGATATTGCCCGCCCTCGATTCACTCATGAAAATTTGTGGTTTCACTTTCAGAAACACATGATGATATACGGTAACTTAAAATTCCTTACTAAACCTAATTATTTAATTTCGTCTTTTTACATTAAAAACTAGCTCCTGGGAAACTGTAATCGTCTGACGGAGATTATGAAGCTTCTAAACAAAATCCGCAAACATTATATAATCTCAATGAATTATAGATCATTAAAAACTAATGTAGTTTATCAGGATAAGTAAGTAGGAAAGTTTTCTAATTTTTTTCTTAATGTAAACATTTATTTTTCTCATTTTTTTTTGACGGGACAGCAAGTTATAGAAAAACCAGCAACAATAATCGGCATGAATTATAAGAGTCATTATAACTATGGTTAAGCTTTACTGCGCAATTATTCAGGATATTTAAAATCGATTTGATCTGTGAGATACGGATGATGTAGGAATTCGATCGGTTTGGTTAACATATATACTCAGAGAGTGCGATCGGACACTTAACGATTATTAATTGACCCTTGTTTTAGTGATCTCCACAAGTATTATGATATTTTAATTATAACGGAGTTTTTTCACAATCCCATGATTTTTTCAAAATATCGTGGTTTGTCAATAACAAGCGATTGGGTTGATTCAAAATTGTAAAACTTCAAATTAATAAAATGAGTATTTTTCCACTTAAAAAAATATTTTATTCTGTAGTTTTACAAACGTTCCATAGACATTATGATAGCATCCAGATTAAAAAAGCATGAAAGTTTCGAATCTTTCAATCAAAAAAATAGACAACAAGTATAGGCGGCCTTATCACTATTACTTAGATTGCGTAGCACTAACTTCTTTAACATTTTTAATGTGTGGCTACGAAATCTAAGCAAAAGCTGATAAAGGATATAGGTTTGGCCTAAAAAAAATATTCGGAGACGTCAACATATTATCAACTTACATCAGATGAGAATTATAAAATTGTGAAGAATCACCATTTGAATGCAAGGATTGAATATTAAATGATTTAAACCACACCTTGCATTTCAGCGATGATTTTAATTTCTGAGTCAAATTTTTATTGTAAACACAGTGACTTTTTTTGTACCGCCGAGTTAAACGCTATGTTAAAATTGCATTCATATATGGTGCCATATCTCAATGTTGAATTACTATACCGATGTTTACAGTTTTCCAACCAAAAGTTCCCTCCTCAGTAGTAAATCGGATGTTCTTAGAAAGCTATAAATAAACCACACCATTTGGACAGAAAAAACTGACAGCTAAGTTAGACTTCTATTATTTTTGAAGCGGAGTTTGTTGAAATGATCATGAGAATTGTCCATCGTTTTATTGGAGAAACAAGAGCGGAAGTTCAACTCAAAGGAAATATTGAAGCTATAAATTCGAAACTTTTGATATGAAATAGATTTTGTGATACCCAATTTGGTCATAGAAGAGATAATTAGTTATGTTTGTTTGTTTGCTTCGGGGCATAGTCATTTCGAGCTTTCTAAGAAACTCCAATTTACTGCTGAGGGGACACTATGGGTGGAAATAAGACACCATTGGAAACATATTAAACATTGAGACATTATAATATTCAGATGAATGGTTAATTTCAGTTTTTTTAAAAGAATAAATGAGAAAAACTTTGGCGTCTAAAGCATAAAATATTCAAAAAAAAGTCTATACGCCACCCAGACCCTTAAAATAGTAGAAATTAAGGTGTTCAAATACAACAAAATGCATTTCTCCAGATAAATAACTTAAGAACATTTGATAATCAGCTATTTATTGTTCCTGATCCTCTGTAAGTTTAATCTAATCCAAAAGCGATGTCAGCATAGAAACGGTACAGGGTTTTTTCTGTTTCGAAAGCGTTATCATTTCATTTTAATAGCTCTTCCAGGCCGCGCCCACTTCTGATTTTTTGCTAATTATCAAAATTCTAAAAAAAATGCCGAAAATTAAGTCAGAATTAGCATGAATCCATCTTTCACAAACCTAAATCAAAATTAGGCTTACTTCTGACTGATTGCACTTAAAAAAAAACGTGGTATAAAGATTGCAAACTTTGATTAATTTGGGCTGCGCAAATTGGGGCTATTACTACCTTTTTTGATTGCAGGACAAATTTATTTTCAACTATAAACGTATTCTTGACGAGAAAATAAACAAAATATTTTAATGAGCTGATACACACTAATTCTGGCTTCAGTAACGATAATTAAGCACTAAAAAACTAAACAACTAGTTACTTTAGTAAGTTAAATGACGCCGTCTGCCACATCGCTGCTACCCCCGTAAAGAGATATGGCCTGCCAAATATCACCGAATTAAGCTAAAATACTGCCGGTATATTGGGAGATATATTGAAATTTTTATCACAAATAACTTTGTGGGCGTCACGATTTCGTGACTCACGATGACGTCATTTTCAAGATGAATTTACCCAAATTTACTATTTTGAAACTATATTTGATTGCGTTTTGCAGAAGTTAGAAATTTCTACGCTTTTGGTGATTCACTTAATTTGAATTATTGTAAAAACACCTTAACCCTTGCAAGGCCTTGTGAGCATAAAAAAAGTTTCGTCATCGCCCAGAGCCACATGTGTGGGCTCTACTTTGAATGTTGTTCACAGAAAGCTTAAAGGTAGTTTCTCGATTTTAATTTGTCCCTGCCATAAGGAAGTGAAAGGTGATATTTATGCAGCTAATTGTAATTCTAGAATTTTAATTTTAGTTCTAAAACCACATAGTGAGAAAGCAATGTATACTATTAATCACTTGATTACACAGCAAAACAACAAGGTGCACAATTTCTTCAAATTTATTTTTGTCGCGAACGTGCACAAGTATCTGGCTGACGTCAAAAGTTTTGTTCGCTTGGATTATATCTCATAAATCAAAAGTAATTTATGAGGATGAGGATGGCATTCCTCGGGGATCGATGAGGATGGGAATGGATTTCTCTAGGGATCGGCCATCCCCATTTATCCTAAAGCCATTTTTTATCCCCACGCCATCTTCACTTTATCCCCAATTTATCCCTTTTTTACTCAATTTCTCATTTTTATTCATCTCATTTTTTACAAATTTGAATTGAAAAACATAAATTTTTCTGTTTATCGGCCTTTGGCCGCTTGGGGCTCTTTTTCGAAAAAAAAAAACATAAAACCGGCAACATTTTTGAAATTTTATTCATGAATAAACATCAAAACCCCTTTTATCGGCCTTCGGCCGATTCTTTTGGCTCATTTTTTATAAATAATTCACATAAAAAACATAACCCCTTTATCGGGCCTTTGCTATTGGGCCTCATTTTAGACAAAATTTTAATTGAAAAAAACTGAAATCTCCTTTTATTGGTCTTTGGCGATTTTGGGACTCATTTTCAACATATCACATTCAATTAAAAGCATAAAAATCCTCTTATCGGCCTTCCGGCCAATTTGGGCTCATTTTTAACAAAAATTTAAATTAAAAAACATAAAATCCCCTTTTATCGGCTTTCGGCCGATTTGAAGGCTCATTTTAAAGAAATAAAGTTTAGATTAAAAATATAACCTCCTTTTATCGGCTTTGGCCGATTTTTGCTCTTTTTCGAAAAATTTAAATGAAAAACATTAAAACCCCCTTTAATCGGCTTTTGGCCGAATGTGAGCCTCATTTTTCAACAAAATAAATAAAAACATAAAAATAGGCAAAATTTTTTGAAATTTATTATGAAATTTTAGTTATTGAAATATGTCAAATAAATCTCCCTTAAATTTCTGAGTTTTGGAATGTGGCCTTTTACATGAATTGCTGGAATACCTTAATTTTCGCCAAAATTTATAAATCAATATTCGATTTTATTTCAAGTTATGTCTTTTTTTTGGATTTTTCAAAATACAAAAATGCCAAATCGCCATTATTACTTACGCTTATAAACTTTTATTTGGAAAAAAAGGGGTAATTTGTAGATAATTTATTTTTATTTCAATCTATCCTAAAAATAAGTATGGGATGTCATCCCATCTCAAATTCAGGGATGATGGGGATTGAGATAGGGATGAAAAAATCAGCTAGGGATACATCCCTTTATTAAGCCTGGCTTAGCCCACCAAGGCATATAGCCTTTTGAAAGGCTTTAAGCCACTTTAAATAAGCCAAATGATGAAAATAATGATCGCAGAACATTTTCTTTTATAATACATTTCAAAATTCAACAATGTGAATCTAAAAATAGTTCCCCTAGATTTTACGATACTGGGTACAATTTAATGACGAGTATGATTGAAAGAGCGATTTTTCGCTTAAGGTTTTACTTTCCGAAGAATACTTTTTTTATCCAAATCTTGGAATCAAAATAAGCCTTCTGGACATATCTGGAGCAAAAATATTTTTTTGAGAGTGAAATTTCAAAATATTTTATTTAGATGATTAGTATGAATAAAAAGATATGTTTTGAAAAATATATAATTTGGTGAATCCATCCAGAGGGTGGTACTTTTATACCATTTTTGCCTTAATATTGCAATAATAATCAAATTAACTCTCATTAAATTCGAGGAAACTAACAATTTTTTCTTAAAAAACATGATTATATTTCTGAATTTTTGAACTTATTTGTAAAAATTTTATGATTCGCAACAAGATATTAGTCAATCAGACCCAAAAACATTGAGTAGAACAGAGGACTGCGCAGTTTATTGAGATAAACATACATTTCCTGGAGCCTACCATGAGGTAGTATCACGTGATTTAAATTAACCTTGCTTTTCCAACGTTTTTTTCTAGAAAATGAAACATAAAGATTCAAAAAATATGAATTTTTTTCAAAAAATTTAACTCTTCAACTTAACCCTTGTGAGGCATAGTAAAAAAAAGTTCCGCCAAGGCACCAGAGCCACAATTGTGGCTTTACTTTGAATGTTTTTTACAGAAAGCTTTAAGGCAGTTTGGAATTAGAATTTTTCTGCATTAAGGAAGTTGAGAAGTAATATTTTCGCATCCGAAATTTTATATTCTAGAATTTCAATTTTTAGTTCTAGAAAATATAGTGAGGAAAAGCATATTACTATATCACGTGATACACGGTCACAGTTGTCTTCACCAAGTGACCTTTTCGTCGGAAACCGATGCCAAGTATCTGGCCTACGTCATCGGATTATTCCGCTTTGATTTATATCTCATACATCAAAAGTGAATTTATAAAAAGTTCAAAAATTTTGAGGAAAAATCTTGAAATTTTTAGATTAAAAAATGTTTATTTTCCCTATAAAAGCAGATTATTACCTTTTTTTTCATTATTTTCAAGTTAATATGGTAATGAAAGTACAACTGTTGACAGCTTTTTGATAGCTTAAATTCACTAATAATATATAATAATTTAATTTTTTTCATTGGGATGACTTGACGTTGAAATTTAGAAATTATCACTTCGAATAAAAATATCTGCCCCTAGATACCAATAAAATGTTTATTAAACTGTTAATGCATGCACAAAACGCTTTCCTAAAAACTGGCTAATCTCACACTTGTATTTTATGTCTAGTTCTGAAATAATTTTTCAGAAGGTGAAAACATAAGGCGAAAAATCCTTATAAATCAACACCCCCTTAATCTGGAACCAAACATGCGAAAAACAGATTTCAATTATTTTTTCGGAACCGAATCAAAAAATTTTTAAGTGTTTGAAAGAAAAAGATTCTACGATCCCGTTTTTTGCACGTTTTTGATGATTAGGTAATGCTAGAGCCACAATTGTGGCTCTGTGCTCACAAGCGGTTAATCAGTAAAAAGAAAATTTGAGGTTGATCTCATTAAGAGTTTCTTGTTACAACGATTCAAAATTTAGCCTCCTGAAAGGGCTGATCGTCCTCGGCGACTTTTTTTTATATTCTTCGGAGGTGGTAAATACAATTTATAAAATAAAAAGTTTTTCATCGTGATACTTTGAAGTTAAAATTTAGAAATATTTCACTTTTTCCAAAAAAATATCTGCCCTAGATACCAAATATATTTTTAACTGTTATGATTGCACTAAACCATTTTTCTAAAAAACTGGTAATCTCACATTTATTTTATGTCTAGTGCCGCAAATATTTTCCGGGAAGTTGGAAACATAGGCGAAAAATCCTATTACCACGCCCCGATGATACTTGGAACCACACATTCGAAAAAAAAATGCAATTATTTTTGGGAAACTAATCAACATTCTTATATATGTGCATGAAAGAAAGGATTCTACGATCCCGGTTTTTTGCTTTTTTTGAATAATTTTAAGTATGCGCGATGGTCACAATTTGTGGCTCTGTGCTCACAAGGGTTTAACAATTAAGATAAATTGTCAGACAAATACGTCATTCCGTACATTTCGCGTTTTTTTATTTTTGTAAAAGTGACATATCGCCAAAAATGCTCAATATAATATCGCCAAATTACTGTGGAAAAAATTTTTTCGGTGGATATTGCCTCCCAACTGGTTTCCAGGCGGTTGGGTATCATCAGCTTGGAATTTAAACGTCACTTTCAAATGAAATGTTGGACAGATTAAGCTTTTTGTTTTAAGTACAAACTAATAGAATATACCTTTAAATCTATAGGTATATTATCGGGTTAATCTTGACCTATGGAATGTAGATCAGAAAAAACATTTGAAACTTAAAATAAAAAAAACAATACCGTGATAATTTATTTATTATTTAAATAAAACATGATAAACCCATATGTGTCGTTAATAAACCTATACCACTGTCTAAGTTTTCCCTAGATACTTTATTAATTAAGTTTGTCTAGAAAATAAATATTTAATTTGCTGAATAAGCGAATTTAACTGACAGTGTTTTATATAATGTCATCAGAAATCTCTGAGAGCCTTTATCAACATTGAAAATAATTATGCAGGTCTTTCCGGGGTTTTATTAACCGAGAAAAAACTCAGCCCCCATTGAGCACGACTTTGAATTTAGTTGCTAAAAAACAGAACAAAATAATTCACACTCAAATTTGAAAAATTGTGGAATCCGTTGCAACCACGAATTTGATTTTCAAAATTCATTCCATATTGTTAGATTCGTAATGACTT
The DNA here is from genome assembly GCA_004367855.1 of Oikopleura vanhoeffeni. Lineage (NCBI taxonomy): Eukaryota > Metazoa > Chordata > Appendicularia > Copelata > Oikopleuridae > Oikopleura > Oikopleura vanhoeffeni. The sequence goes on from SCLH01000203.1 coordinate 249,067, forward strand.
TTAAGAATTTTGTTTAAGTATGTATTTCTGTTTTTTTACAAATTAAGTTTTTTGTTTAAAATTGTATTAAAGTTATATAACGATCACTTATTCGTTTTCATCATAGTTTTCATCAGAACGTTTAAAGAAGTGATTTTTTTCAAAACTAAATCGAGAATTTATTTGCACCCTTATTAACGATTTTTCAGAANGTTCATAACATAAACAATTGATTTGGTGCATTTTTATGACATAATAACTGCAGAAAATATGGAGCAGGGATACCCTTAAGGGGTATATCGAAAATCCTGCCTATGCGTCGAAATTAATCACTATGTCACAAGAATAGAAAGTGACCAATGACATCCCTGGATTCACGAGAAGTGGCCAATGAAATCACTAGATTTTCCTATTTGTGACGTAGTGATAAAATTCGACGTATAGGCAGGATTTTCGATATGTTCCGAAAGAACCAGACTATATCGAAGAACCTGGCCTAGGCGTACTAGAGGTACTTTTTTTTGTCAATAACAACATAAAAAATCTAGACGATTACACGATAACTACACTAGGCAGCTTATTCGATATAGCGACAAACGGTTTTTTGCATCCGAATCTTGACCGAATTTTTAATGGTGAAATTTTTTTTTGGAGATTACCGGTTCACCGGTAATTCGCGAAAAATCGTTTTTTTCAGTAATTTTGAGCAATTTTCATGACTGATTTGCGTCACTTGATCAACCAAGGAAGCCAAAAATTTTCTACCGTATTATTTTTTCCAACTTTCACATGCAAAGAGCACCATTGTCGCTTCTGTGTCGAGTTCTCACAGTCGAAATCACAGTGGGACAGTTTTCAAAAAACGACCTAAAAATTTTGGAGAATTTTATAAGTATATCTATTAAGGCACTTGCTTGGCCTTTTATGTCACTATGCAAATTTCGGTCCTTGGCTTTATTTCCTGTTTATTTTATGCAACAAATAATAGCACCGAGTACTCAAATCTGCAAAGTTGCATAAAAGGCTCAGCAAGTGCCGTTATATACACGTGTATATGAAAAAATTGAATCAAAAATGTAAATTTTCACCCATTTTTACTTTTTAAAACGAATTCGTGTCACAGTTAACTTTAAATAATCGTTAAAGATTATATATATTTAATTATAACCATGAGTACATACCATGTATGTCTTAATAATTATTTAGAGTCCGTTTCAGAAAATCTGATTTTATAATCTTCTGTTGAAATTCGAGAGGTCTTTCAAAAAATCCGCAAAATTTTTTGAAATTTTTAGCCTTGTTTTAAAAATCAACCTACAAAGAAAAATGATGTATTTCGAAATTACCTGATGAAATGTGTAGCTTGTCATTTCGCGTTTTCTTTGATGGGCCATTCCTATGTATAGCGTGTCCACCATTAATATCGACTTATAGAAATAATGGGTGGATTCTTCTGAAACTTCTTGGGGGTTAATAATATATATGTATGGAAAAAAATTTAAATTTTTTTTCGAGTAGCGAATATTTCTGAATATTCAATCTTAGACTCTATTTTACTATTTTTCAAGATAAATTATAATTTTTTTTGAAAAAATATAAATTTTCAAAAAAATGTATTCATTTCAAAATACGCGCCATAAAATTTGGCACAAACTAGTATATATGAAAAATTAAACATTAGTCGTCGATTTTGGCCTGAAATCGATTGATGGACACGCTACCTATGTATCCAATGTTAGTCATGTTATTATAGCTACTGATTCTCCCAGCAACATCTGACTTCATAACTCTAACAATTTTCTCTATTTTTACCAATCGGGGTTGACCACTAACTTTTATATTTGCTGTTATTGAAGGCGATAAGCTTAAACTTTTGTCATTTGATTCTAATCCGGGGCTGCTTAGTTTGAAATTTGCCTCTACTAATTCTCCGTTGACTTTCTTAGCCAAGATATACTCCGTTTTCCGCCTTCTCGATAAAAACTGGGGTAAAAAGGTCGCTTGAACATTCTAAATCAAAATAAAATTTTAGTAGTTATTTTTAACAAACACTTAGGTACAGTAGAGTGTATTTTAACGGACAGGTTTTAAGAGTTTATTTGGGTGGTTTTTAATAGGACTTTTTACCACTTTTTCATTATAAAAAATCTTTAAGAAAACTTTCTTAAGAAAACTTAATTTTGGAATTTTATTTTTCAGCCATTAATCTTAGAATTTCTTCTTGTTTGTGTGATACCATGGGTATTACCCATATTAGGTCATTTTGAAAATCTCGAATTTTGAAATTTTTTTTCGAAAATTAAAAAATTTTTGGCCTGAGCTTTTTTAGTTTCCAGTTGAATGCAAAAGACCGTTAAGTGATAGCTCATACGTTTCGTCTATGGTGAAAAGTGAAATCTGTCGCACCTATAAAAAAAATTACCTTAAGGGGTAGGTGTCGGTTTTTTTTGAGCCTTTATAGAATTAATTTATGATACATTAATATCGGTTATGACAAAGTTGACCCAAGGAATCTCATGGTGGTAATTATTTTTTTCAAAACAATCTAAGAACAAAATCTAGAATTTTCAAAAATTCGAATATTTTTTTGCTTTAACCACAATAAAACTGGTATTCCACCATGATATGAACATTTTTTTATTGGTGAATATGACCCACGAAAACGATGCATGACATTAAAATTATCGGAAATGTCTTAATCGAATTCTAGAAGATTTCAATTATTTTAAGCCAAAATGTTAAACCTAATTATCGAATTTGACGCTGATTAGTTGAAAATTTGATTAGCTGTAAGCCAACTTTTTGATCAGTGAAATCTCAGCTTCAATTTGGTGGTACTTTTGTTTCGATCAGGCGAACTTTTTTTCGAACTTCTCATTTCCGGTTCACTTTCATCAATTTTCTAGAATTCTAGAATTTATTCAAAAATTCCTCTCATCACTTTTACCGCATTATATTTATCTACCTTAGTCGAAAAAATGGCTTGATCTAAACATTCGTCTAAAAGAAGATAGAATTTGAAGTCAAAAAAACTGGCAAAATCGGCGTTTAAGAGAGATTCTAGAAGAATAAAAATCAAAAATTCTTTCTCATCACTTTTTGTTTCTCATTTATTCGCTTACTTTGTGTAAATTTTGAGACGCTTTGTATGTGGGTCTAAAAGAGATAGATTTTAAAAAACCGTTTAGTGCTCTAGAATAGACTCACCACCTGGTGTTGTGATGTAACAGGTTGACTTTGAGATGTGTAATCGTTAGACGAAGGCTAGATCTACAAACGAGTATCTTCAGATTTTTTACAACTGCCCTAGAACTGTTCTGAGGTGTGTTGAAAGGTACCAAAAAGCGACACCTACCCCCTTAAGGGAGTACCCCACGCGGGTTTTATTTCGGCTCTCAGACATGGTAGAAGCTAATTTTATCGCATTCTTATTTTTGTTATCGGTTTCAATCCTAAAATATTAAAAACAAAATTTTCGATGTAAAAAAATTTCCAAAATAAATTTCCTATTTTTTCTAAGTATAAATTTCCTTCTATTGTCTGTAACTTTGAAAGTTGAAATCCGTTGACGCTGATTTTTGTTGCATGAGTTCACTTTGATTGCAATCTTAAAAATAGAAATAAAAAAATTCTGAAATTTTCTTAGATTGATAAAATCGACGTCCCCCACGCGGGTTTTATTTCGGCTCTCAGACATGGTAGAAAGCTAATTTTTATCGCATTCTTATTTTTGTTATCGTTTCAATCCAAAAAATTAAAAAAAAATTTTCGATGTAAAAAATTTCCAAAATTTCCTTTTTTTTTAAGTATAAATTTCCTTCTATTGTCTGTAACTTTGAAAGTTGAAATCCGTTGACGCTGATTTTTGTTGCATGAGTTCACTTTGATTTCAATCTTAAAAAAAAGAAATAAATTTTTTTTTAATTTCGGATAAAAAAATTCTGAAATTTTCTTAGATTGATAAAATCGACGGACCTTATATTTCGGCTCTCAGACTAGGGTGTCACCTACCTTGGAGGGTCAAAAAAAATGTCGGAATTATTAATTTTGTTTATGTTCATATGAAACCTTATCTCACTGGAAAAAAATTGCCTTAGGGAACCCCAAAATTTTAACCCTAAGGCGCCCAAAATGAGAAAACTACATATTTTCGACGAACAGTGCTCGTAAACACGTAATTTTGACCGGAAGTAAACATCGGAAATTGTCTCTCTCATTTTTTTCTGATAGTTGAGGCTTCTGAGATCTTCAAACATGCTATGATTTCAGGAGAAATACGAAAGAGGTGCGGCATTTCAATTGGAATAAAAAAAAGGAGTAAATCGGAGTAGTTGGCTCCGATCCAACGTATTGTTTACGCTATTTTAGTGACGTCATCTGTTAAATTACATTGAGAGATATACCCTCATTGTGTTTCTTGGTTAAATTTGAGCAACTAATGGGCTCATGACAATTTTAAAATTTAACTCCCTGGTGTCTAAAATAGCCGAAAGTAAAAGAACAATGTAAAAAAGTTTTTTCTTACTGTTTTAAGTCAATTCCGAATTTCTTAATTCTCTATCTTCATATTTCATGCATGCAAAATTCACAAATGCTTAGTTCACGCGCTGGGTGTTTAAAAAATAATATTCTCAGTGGAAAATTTGAACTTTGGCGTGTTTCTTTTTCCGAAACGGTTTTTTGCATGAGTTTTTCTCAGAGATAGGATGAACCAGATTTCGATAATTCCAAAGGATCCGTGTATAGAAAGTGTGTTTCGATACGCGACGATCTGCAGAAAGCGTTTTGGCGAATGCGGATATTCCGATATACCGATAAGACCCGGTTTGAATCTTAAATTTGTCGGTTTCCAACGGTCTTTGAGATATGATATGTATGGACTATTGAATATTTATTTACCTATATTCTGCTAGAAATTTTTGTGAGAAAATTTACTTTGGGGTCAAATTTTGTGATAATGACCGCCAAAGGTGCAAATTTGAATAGTTATGATCGCTGATAAGATTTGATTTTGAATTCAATCATGTTCCTTGAGGATATTTTTTCCAGCGGATTCGATTTTAAACAGTTACCATAACTAATATGGTGATTATTGAGTCAAATACGAAAAACGGAAATCGAAAGATTTTGAAAATTTTCTAGAGATTGTTGAACCAAGAAATTTTTGAAATTATTTTTCCTTTCAGAATTCAGTGTCGTAAAATAACTAATATTAATGGCTATTATTCAATTTTTCTGTCATTTATATGCTCGGTTTTCCGCGATTTTAGGTCGGATTATAGGTGACACCCTGTATATTACAATCAGCACATACAAATAAATTGCAACTTTAACCCGTGTGTGGACAGTAGTGCTACCAGGTAAGGTCTACGAGCATTACTAAAAAATCACTCCTTAAAACGGCAAAAAAAAGCGACTCGTGATCCAAAGTACGATTCGAAAAAATTTTGAACGGCGATCCAAAAAAAGATAGTTTATTTTTTTTTTTTAGCAAAATTTTTTGTTCAAATATTACGGGGGTTGATTTTTGAATATTTAGTTTTCTTGAATTTAACTTCTAAATAATACAAATGAGACATATTAGAGTCAAATCAAATTTTAAAAAAGTAGCCGTTTTTTAGAGAAAGTATTCTTTGTGTGCATGGTTGAAACACTCAATTAAACAAAGATTTAATAGGTGTTACAGGACAGATATTTTTTCAGAAGTGATATTTTCTATTTTAAGTTGTTCAACGTAAATAATGATTTATATAATCGATTAAGAAAATTAATTTGATCCAATTAAGTATATTGTCCACAGAGTCACTTGATCTAGGTCATAATTTATGATCCCAGAAATATTATTAAGAAAGGGTACTAATGCCCTGCGTTTTATATGTGATAAGATAATGTTCAAATGACACAAATTGTGTTGTGGTTTATTGTTCAACGCATTCAAATATTTCT
>SCLH01000203.1:288884-365968 GCA_004367855.1 Oikopleura vanhoeffeni
ATTTTTCACTTGCAGTCTTTTTTTTCTAGCGCTCACGTTTATGTATACTGTGAGAGACTCAGTGCGAAATTGCAAAATCTGGAGGGGAAAAAGTTTCGAAAGTGCATGCGTTATATGATCCTGAAATAAAATTTCTAAATTTTCGAAAATTGAGAGAGGAGATAGATTTTAAAAAATGGCTGAAAAAAGCGGTAAATTGGCGCTCGAGAGCATTCTAGGGTAAATTTCAAAAATTTGGAGGGGGCGTTTTTTATAAATCAAAAATCATTTGCATACCTTTATTATCACTATTAACCAATGAAAAACCAGGGAGGAGATAGATTATTGCGTTTTGAAAATTATTGCTCTCTAGCTCTAAATTATATGTCCGAAAAAAAAATTTCTTTCTCAATTTTGACTTCAAATTGTTTGAAGATCAATATATTTTTTTTAATTTGACTCCATCTTGTTTCATTCTCTCACAATCTTGCCTCAAAGTCAAAACATGCGAAAAAGGTCGCCTAAGCAACCCCCTTAAGGGGGTGGTCGTCGCATTTTAAGACGAAAATTGGGTTTTCAATGACCAATTGTAGCAAAAGTACAAATCGTTGAACCAAACATTACCTCTCTCTGATAAACATGTATATTTAAACAAAAATCTTGTATCCTAAAAAAAATCAAAAGTGACGGCTGGCTCGTTCAATCAGAAACGTTCAGAACGTTACGTTCTTACGAAACTGACGCAATTATTTTTTCAAAATGTATCTCCTCCCTGGTTTTTTAAGGTACAACATTGATTCATGACTTAAATACCGGACAGAACGTGAGCAGACCGCTAAGGAGAGTTTTGGAAAAAATTCTTGGATTTGGCTTCAGAATCACCAAAAAACAGTATTTTGACCCTATTTTAGGGGTCTTAATCAAAATGTATCTCCCCTGGATTTTTAAGTCACACATTCGAAACCTACATGATTGTGCAGCTGAAGAGTCCGTGCACATCGGTAAGGAGAGTTTTGTCTAAATTTCTGACTCGTTTTTCTGTAAATCGTGTTATAAATTTACAAAAATCAAGAAATTTTTACTTTTTCATACGAAATATTTTTGAACTCATCAAAAAGTGCTTTCCTAGCTATGTATCAAAATAAAACGATTATAAATTTTGCTCTTTTTCCACATTGTGGTTTTTATTGAGCTTGTATAAACTTCTCCAAACTTTCTGTCTATCCAAAATTCTTTGTACAATTTTGTTATTGTTGATAAAAGTGCTAAAGTAAAAAGAAAAAAAGAGGCCTTATTGGCACTTCGTTTTGCATTAGCATAAATCCCCATTATCTACGATTTACTATATAAACTTTCCTAAATTAGTCTTGTACTTGTATTTGAGTATTTGAAAATTCAATACCTTATTTCGCTAATTAACATGATATATTATTCAAAAGTTGAAATCCACAGCAAATTTATTTTAAATATGAATTTTATAATATGAAGATGGCACCCATTAATTGATTTACTACCAAACCACATCACTTAATGGGTCGGTGCATTTTGACAGATATGGATATGGGATCTCGATGAAAAACTTTTTACTGGGTATATTCTGCTCAATATATACCATCAAAGTAATGTTTCATAATCCAGGCAACTTTTGAAATTACAGAATTTTCGAATTATTACTTTTTCCACCACGTAAAATTTATTACATTAAACTCATGAAAAAAAAATATTTCTTTCGCTGTGCTAAAATTTCGGATTTTTTCGTCTTTTTTCTAAAATTTAAATTTCGGTTTTGACGTCGAAATCGTATAAAAACATATTAATTAAATTTTAACTGGTGGTCGAGACCTTTTTTTACGGCTTCTTATTAATATAAAAATAGTTTTACTTTAATTTAGACACCTTCGATAGCAAACGCGCGTTTTTTGAGTGTTTTTTCAAAAGACGATTTATAAAGTAAAAATAATCGATCTGAAAAAAATAAGATTATAAGAAGTAAGCTCAAAAGTGGCAACTTACGTTCGAAAAAGTTTTTATCCGAAAATTTCAAAGTGGCAAAAAGTTTTCCATCAAGAGAAAAAAAATTGAAAAAATGCAAATCTGTCAAAATGCACCGACCCCTTAATAGATTACAGCATATCCTTTTCCCAACCTAAGTCCATCTTAAAAATGCCTACTACCTCAATAACGCGTGTTTGAATCCCACTGATGTTGTCATAGTGATTATAGTATGATTATAGGCAAGGATGCTTGATATTGGGACGACCATAGTTGATCGGTGTGTAATCTCTCAAGCAATCACTAAGACAACATAAGTGGGATCGAACACGCGCTATAGAGATAGTAAGCATTTTTAAGATGGACTTAGGTTGGGAAAAGGATATGCAGCATATCATATGTTGTTATCTATTAAGGGGGTCGGTGCATTTGGCCCTCATCAAGTCTTCGAATAAGCAATAAACTTACTGTTAGCTATAGTAAACTTAAACTATACCGTATAGTTTTATGTGACTGATTAGACGTATAGACTATACGTCTAATCAGTCACATAAAAGACTACGATTATTGGCCATCACCATTTAAAATTTTCGAACACCTTCGTGTTTTCAAATTTAATCGTTTTGATTGGCAGAAAACAAGTCTTAGCACAAAACGTTGAATGGGACCAAAAATACAACTTGCTGTTTGTGAAAAACATTTAAACGCGAAAATTCATAATGCAAGTATTTTCAAATGTACATTAAAAATAAAATTATACTGAGCTAAATACAATTATCTACCTACCACTCAGAGAGTACCACTACTAGCGTAGAAGTGATGATTGGCTGTCCCTTCAACATGAAAGGAAAATATGATGAATCGTGTGCAAAAAACGTCGGTGCCCTCTGACTCAGAGGCTCTAAGTGTATTGTACAATACTAATAATGTACATTGCTGCATTGCGTGGAAGCTCCTAATAGGAGTATAATGTAATAATTACATTCTTCTATCCATTGATGAACTTTACGTTAATTTAATCTACTCAAGTTGTCCGGATTTCGCAAGGAACATTATAAGTATTGTATCAGATAATACCAAAATTTTCCAGAATACTGCCAATTTCAGCTGCTGACATTTTATTTTACTTTTTTATTTTACCTTTGACACGGCTGTTTCGTCAGAAAATTTGTCATGGAGATTTAGCTTTCATTTTTTTCAGATGAATTTGAAATTTTAAAAAACATTATTTTTGTCGAAAAAAAATTTCCCATAAAATACTAGCTAAATTTCCATGATATCTTATCTTTGAAGATTTTTTTATGTCAATAATAATTTTGTTATGTTGATGAGTAGACAAGGAGCTTTGGACAATCGGTCCTCTGTATGTTAAAGTTTTTCACTTTCATTTTTCCATCAGTTCCGAGAGATCGCCTACTTGATTAAATGGAGTACAAAAAAAACTCGATTTCAAAACCAATAGCAATTCTCGGCCAACATTCCTTCGTCTCAAAATCTTGTCAGCGGGTTTCAGATAATTTCTCACTAATTTCAAAAGCTTAATCCCGGAATTTAACAGAAATCTAAATTTATGACCCCCATAAAATGTCCCATAATATTTGTTTTCTATTAATGACCTTCCAATTTTGAAATCGTGATGTTGTTAAAATGCCAATCGTGAAGTATTTCGAGTATAACCTCTCAAAAATCTCAAGAATGCCTAAAAAATCTGTTTCATTTAGGCCAACTTTTACGAAAATGAAGATTTGCTCAACTGATGACGATTTTCGTTTGCAAATTGATAAAGATTCATAAACGTCGTAGGCTATCTCCACCATAATTCAAATATAACAATAATAGCTAAGAGCGCACTCCTCAAATAAAAATTAACATAAATGCCGCATTGAAATATAATTTACTATTTTACCTAAATTTGAAAAAGATTTGGTGGAAAAATTTTAAACAAATAACGGAGAAGATTTAAGAGATTAAAGGAATGGGAGTAGCCCACTCAAAAGATGGGACCAGAAGAAACAGGCATGATTTTAAACCAAAAATAGGAAATTCATAATGTTAAAATTTAAATTTCACATTTATGCTGAAAATTGTTGTTGAAAAATACTTAATTTGTATTAATAATTGATAGTTATCTAGTGAAAAATCCATGCTTCAATGTTTTTTTTACTCAAAAAATTCATGTTAGCAATTTTATTAATAATTCAGTGATTAAAAAAATTGTTGATAATCCAAAAACCTTATAAATTTTGTTTCCATTTTTGTACTGAACAAACTTTTTTATCACAAGATGATTTCGTCAAAAAACCTTAAGATAAAATAACTTTTTAAATGACCTATCATATTTTCAAATTTTGGGTGTCTTATGGTTCTCTTATGGTCTCTTATGATTCAATTTATCCACTCTTTAATTTAAATGAAAAACGCTTGAAGCGCTGACACACTTTGGCGCTATAGCGCAAAAACTCACTAAACTTGATTTATGGCCACCTTATGGTCAATTGTTTATACCTTATTTGAGAAAATCAGTTTTGACTGCGGACAACCTACTATACGTGAGTTGGTGTGGGTTTGATTGGCATGATAGATATCATATCTAAGATATCTTCTTACCGCGTTGCAGTCAAGTCCTAGCGACACTTTTTAAACACTTATCTTCAATTTAAGATATCCTGATAAGTAAATATTTCCTGTAAAATAAAATTTGAATCTAGACAAACATAAAGTTTTTATAAAAATTTTAATTCCAATGATCACAAATATCCCAACTCAATTTGTTGATTTGTATACAGGGACTATCTGATACATATAAAGACTATTAATAAAAAAAATAACAAGAAATCTAATCCTACTTGCAAAATAATTTCAAAAATTAGTTTTTTCATCCAAAAATGTGTGAAAGTGTAAATAATACAAAATGAAACTAATGAAATTTAAAAATTGTTTTTATCTGTAATAGTTTCATTAATCTAAAAATCATAAAATTTTATTATTTGGGAAAATACAGAGATTTTTCTGTAGAATATTTCACTCATATCTATTAGCTTAACTACGAAAAATATCAATATTTTGTAGCAAATATGAACTAATCAATCAAGATTTCCGTCTCACATGTACTAGAGTACTCAAGGAAGCTACCAGTCTAGTTATCAATCAAAAACATCTATCTAAATCAAAAAATTAACAATTTGTATATTTTGAAAAGGAATTTACGGAACATTTTACCATTTTTAGTTCGTATCCATTTATTAAGGGAGTTGGATATGCAAAATGTTTAATGGATATGCCAAATGAAAAAAAGCCTTATTTTTGTTAATAAAGGAGATAAACGGTTTAAACATATCGTTCTTGATCAGTTTTTACGGAGAATTTTTTTTTGCTATTTATGAACCATTTTCATGCTGATTTGTGGAACACGCGCATCTTTTATAAAACTCTAAAAATAGACTTTAGCGTCGAAAATATCGACTTTTCATTACTGTAAATAGATTTTTTAGATCAGATTTACCCATAAATGATATTTTGTTTGTTCAACTTATTGAGATTTTTTTTTGTGCAAGCAAGGAGTGGTGGTTTTCTACATTTTCTGCAGTTATTACTAGGAGCCATCACCCCCTTAAGGAGGTGGTCGTCGCATTTTAAGGGGTTTTCAATAGCCAATTGTCGCAAAAGTAAAAATCTTTGGACCAACTTTTACCTCTCTTTGATATATATGTGAACAAAAATCTTGCATCCTAAAAAATAATCAAAAATGACGGATGGCTCGTCCAATCAGAAACGTGCTTACAAAAGTGACGGATTTATTTTTTCAAAGTGTATCTCCTCCCTGAGTTTTTAAGGTTTAACAATGATTCATGATTCAAATTAACCGGACAGAACGTAAACAGACCAATATGAAGAGTTTTTTGGAAAAAATTCTTTGATTTGTCTTCAGAATTACCAAAAAACTGTATTTTGCACTAGTTAACATAGGGTCAAAATAATGTTTTTGGTGATTCTAAAGCCAAATCAAAGAATTTTTCCAAAAACTCTTTATATTGGTCTGCTCACGTTCTGTCCGGGTAATTTAAATTAGGAATCATTGTTGTACCTTGAAAACTCAGGGAGGAGATACACTTTGAAAAAATAATTCCGTCACTTTTGAAAGCACGTTTCTGATTGGACGAGCCTTCCGTCACTTTCGATTGTTTTTTAGGATGCAAGATTTTTGCTTAAATATATCAAAGAAAGGTAAAAATTGGTCCAACGATTTGTACTTTTGCGACAATTAGCTATTGAAAAACCCTTAAATTGCGACGACCACCCCCTTNGATGAGTTTTTCGGCCATAATTTGCAAGCAGTATTTTGAAAAAACACTATTGTAGTACTGGCTCAAATATTTATAGGAAGTTAAATGTTTACTTCAGGAATTTGAAGTAAATTAATGCGAACCTGCTTCTGACAAGTCAATAAAATCCACAATTTTGTTTAAATTGGGATTAACATAGATTAAATCGGAGCTGCAAGTTGAAGTTTTGTAAATATAAATCACAGAAATTATGTCAGAACAGTCCGAGAGCCTGTGTTTGAGTAGTTGGACCACATTGTAAATATATGGCTCGTTTTGGGAATAATTTTTTGTTAAAATTTATTATTTTTTCCTAAAATTTTTTCATTTTTGACAAAATTTTTAATATTTATTATCTACAACGTTTCGCTACAGTTTTCAGGCTACAGTTTTTACAAATCAGANACAGTCCGAGAGCCTGTGTTTGAGTAGTTGGACCACATTGTAAATATATGGCTCGTTTTGGGAATAATTTTTTGTTAAAATTTTTAATATATTTTTTCCTAAAAATTTTTCATTTTTGACAAAATTTTTAATATTTATTATCTACAACGTTTCGCTACAGTTTTCAGGCTACAGTTTTTACAAATCAGAAATTTCGATGACTGTAAAGATACAGAGTCTAGAGTTTACAAAATCGTGCAGAAATAGTGTGGGCTGGAAAATTAATTTTTCTGGCCCGGATCAAAATAATGAAAAACTACCGTGTTTTTTCTGTTCATTTAAACAGGGTTTAAATATTCTGATATAGAAGGCCTCTGCTTTTTGGAGATCAGAAAAACTGCGTTAAGTATTTCGAAATGGTCCATAAAAAAATTATCGCGTTATTTTTTCTTGAAAGTTATAGTAGATTTGTGAAAATTTTATAAAAACTAAAATTCGTTTTTTATCAATTAATTTAGTTTTTTCTCAAAATTAAAAAAATTTCACTAAAAGTCATTTTTTCATACAGTCGTGTCCCTGGAAACATTTTTAATAATAAATTTATCTCTAACTGGAACGCTATGCAGAAGGAAACTAAAACAAAAATTAGTGACCGTCTCAATTTATATGCTCAATTTTCGAGAAATCATTTACGGAGTTTCACATTTTTGCTACCGTTCTTGATTTCAGCACAATTTACTATTCGCCAATCAAAACGTTTAAATTTGAAAAGCGCCTACGTGTTTGCCAAATTCAAACGTTTTGATTGGCGGATAGTAAATTGTGCAAAAATCAAGAACGGGAGCACAAATGTCACATACTGTAGACCTCGAAAATTGAAATTGATCGAGAAAATTCTTCGGTATATTTTATCGTTTATTTAGAATTTTCAGGAATATTTACAGTATGTCCGTTTTTTGTGTCGAAATGGAAAGTAAGGCTGGCCTTCATTCTACCCCGCGCCAATTGAAATATTTTAAATTGACGCCCGCCTTGTTTGTATTAACTTATTGTATTTATTTGACGCCTCCTCACTATAAGAAATACTACACTACTACGCGTTTGTAATTATTGACACAAAAAACGGACATACTGTATATCTCAGCTATGTTCTGAATTTTGAAAATCATTGACAGATTGTCCTTCAAAAGTCGGACAGCCGAAAGTAAAAATCCTGTTTCAAATTTAGCACCACCAGAAACTGCCACCAGAGCCTCCTCAAATTTGAGTCAATATCAGCCACAAAGTACCACAAGTAAGAATTTTGATCAGCAAATAATATATTTCAACTTTTTGTTAACTAATTGTTAGAATTTTACAGAAAAAATCATTCATCATTCACAAATTTCAATGGTAAATACGCTTTGTTTTGTATAGATGTTTGTATTCAGCTATATATTTAGCAAACTTAGCTGCACGCGATAAGGGTGGCCAAAAATTTAAAAAAAAATCTGAAATTTCAACAAAACTTGAAAAAAATAGAAAGTACGGAAAGCCTGCTTTTGCAACGTAAAAATCCTTGGACACCCTACATGCAATTGAAGTTCAAACGTTCATAGGTCACGCGCTTTCGGAGTGCAAGAGTAATAGTATGTTAACTAGAACTATTCTTTCTGTAGACTATGATAATTTTTTTGGAAATTTTAGCAGCAACTTTTATTGGTTTCCAAGCTTTTCTAGCGGCTAGAATCTAGCTTTTTTTATATCGAAATGATAGTAAGTCGACGATAATTTTTTGCTTCTTTTTTTGACCATGAAACTCAGATTTTTTGTAATTTCAGAGGAACTTTTGGAGCGCCTTCGAACGGAACTCCGAGAAAAAGAAAATGTTATCGAAGAGTTAAATGAGCAAATAAAAAAACTGCAGGACGTCCTGATAGAATACGCCAAAGTCGACGATGAAACTCAAATTGTTCAATATAATGGTACTTCTGATTCAAATACTGCTCTCATTCTTAAAAATGACACTGGCAAAAAAGACCCAAAAAAAGTAAGCTAACATTTGAACTATGAATTGTTAACTTTTCAGTCACCCCCCTCCCCAAAAAATAATTTATTCTTTTGAAGCCGGATATTTTTCGTGTGAAATTAGAAATTTTTAAATAAATTTAAAGAGTGTTTAAAATCATTAATTGAAAAAGTGGGGTTTTTTATCACTGATTTCTGTTTAACGTTGATCGAACAACGATCATCTGAAATAAGATATTTTTTTGCATAATACAATTTGTATTTAAAATCCGGGAAGATGGCCCCCTATTCACTTGAAAATTAAGGCAATATCGTCAGAAGTTTCTGGCGGAAAAAGCAATATTCCAGCAAAATTAAAAATTCATCCGAAAACAGATCACGAAAAAAAGTTTATTCGCGCTGCATTGAGCTCAAATTTATTCCTCAAAGCTTTATCGCTACGGCAATTGGACTTACTTGCAGATTACATGGAGCAACAATATTACAGTGATAACCAACCTATTATTAATGAAAGCGAATTAGGTAACCGGTTTAGAAATTTTGGAAAAATACGAGTGTCCATAAAAAAATCCGTTGTCTAGAGTGAAAGATAATTTCCTCGAATCGTCTGGGTTTCGATGCATTCCTAGGCGGTATTTGGTGTAGTACTTCGTCTAGTGTATAAGTTATTGCTCACTATAAAGTGATCTTTCTGAGTAAATAACGAACTCATTTATGATATCATGAAATTGAAGAATCAAATTAAAGTCTCAATTGCCGATTTTCACCAGGTTGAGTCAAGTTAAAAAGGTCTATCTTTTGGTATGGCACCTACGGAAATTTTTTGAAGACCTACAACTTTCGACTCGTCTCGGGAATTCCGATCCCAACGTCCAAAAAGGTAGCAGGTGTAATTACGAGCTGCAGGGGTTTAATATGTGTTGTCTTAAAATCAAATAAAAACATTGAAACTTACGACAACTTTTGAAAAATCATTATTTTTTTTAATATTTAAACCTGGATAAGGAACTCATATGTATGTGCTTGCTGATGGAGTACTCGAAGTTCGAAAAGACCATCGAATCCTTAAAGTCATCAAGGAAGGCGAAGTTTTTGGAGAATTGGCGATTTTATATCATTGTAAAAGAACCGCTAGTGTCATAACTCGTGAAAAGTGTAGAATATGGAGTTTATCGAGAGCGACATTTCAACATATCATAAAAACCAGCGGCAAAGAAGAATTAGAAAAGCGGTTAAATTATTTGAGTACTGTTGATCAGTTAAAATTTTTGACCACCAGAAATCTTCATAAAATTGTAGATTTACTGGAAGAGGAAGTATTTGAAAAAGATGATGCAATTATTCATCAAGTCAAGGATCGAAAAACGAGATAAAGGATGTTGTAGAGTCTCCATATCAATATATATATATATATATATATATNCTTTTTTTTCAGAAATTTTTTTTTCAAAAATTTTTAATTTTAAAAGGTAGCAAATTTTATTCTGGCAACGGCCTTTATTCTTAAAAATTAAGTTAATGGAGTTTTGTATGCTCAAATTCGAAGTTAGTGCTCTAAATTAGCGTTTTAAAAAGTCAGTTTCTGACCGCCAGATCGCTTTTTTCTGGGTCAACAACCCCCGTGAGGTCAAAGAATTTGTATCATATACTGTAGTTCTCTCGTTAGTTTTCCTCGTGCGCTCCCTATACATACTGCAAGAAAAATAATATTAAAAGCATACAAGTTCGGCAATAATTTTTATAAAAAAACGGGACAAAATCATAATATTTCATTTATTTTGTATTTGTTATAAAAAATTTAGGTACAAAACACTAATTTTTGTATTAAAATTGGTTTTTCCTGGCTGTTTAAATGGTTGCTACACTGATAAATATATGAAAGTTAATTGGCATGTAAGTTCCGATTTTTTTCTTCAAAAACTCAAATATAATAATTTTTCTACAAAAATTTTCACGTTTGATCAAAATAAAATTTTTTTGATACTGATATGTGTATTGTAGTATACTTAGTCTGACATGCTTAATAAAACGCTGTCTTCAAACTATTAAATACAGAAGGTGATTTAAACTAATTTCGGATTTTTTTCATCAAAAAATTTTAAAAATGTCCGAATTTTTTCAATTCCCTATGAAAAATTGAAGGTCTGGACATTTTTTAAGGTATATAATATAAATTATATTACACATGCATGATCTATAGATACATATGTGAATTCTCGATTAACTTTCATAATTCAATAAAAAACGACAAAATGTCAAAATTTCCATTTTGTGATGCGTCTCCGACATAGTAAAACTAGTCAAACTCTTCTCAGAATTGGCACACAGACTTGTTGTCAACTTCCAGTTTTAATGACGAAATGGTCACTCATCATTTAAAACTGAAATTTTGATATTATGTAAAACCACATTTCCGGTCAGTTGAAATTTTTGGATTTTGAAAAATTTCTCTAGAATTTTCAAAAATATTTTTTTCGATTTCTTTGCCAAAAATTATGCAGAATGGCTTTGGATTTTTTATCCCCTAAGTCTCTATTTTTGTCACAATGCGTAAGACGATTTGAAATAAGAAATTTCAAAAATAAAAAATCGGTTTTAATGTGTTCAAGCTATCTTGTAGAGAATTTTTTTTCTGGTCATTTTAAGACTCAGGATTTTTTTTTATGAAAAATTTCAAAAAAAATCGATTTTAAGGTCAATTTTTCGTGATTTCACAGGTAGTATGTGATCCAGTTCTAGCGAAGCCGTATGAAGTGCTAGAAGGCTGATTTTTTGGCCAGTGAAAATTAAGCGTTTTTCGGTTACCCGTTTTTTGATTAGGGTCGGCGACCAACATTTGACCTCTAATGAGCCGTCAAAGTTCAAGGTCAATCTCAAGTTCATCGTATAGACTTGTAAGTACCCCCAAAATAAATCGGAAGGGTCGACTTTCTGATGAACGTATTAGCAACTATGGGTCAATAATGTACTGAAAGGTCGCTAGAGAGCAAAAACTGGTCAACACCCAAGGTCAACCTCAAGTTCATCTTTAGACTGCAAGTACCCTCAAAAGAATCGGAAGGGTCGACTTTCTGATAAACGTATTAGAAACTATGGGTCAATAATGTACTGAAAGGTCGCTAGAGAGCAAAAACTAAAGAGCAAAAAAGTTTTTGCTCTCTAGCGACCTTTCAGTACATCCATAGTTGCTAATACGTTCATCAGAAAGTCGACTCTTTCCGATTCTTTGGGGGTACTTACAAGTCTATACGATGAACTTGAGATTGACCTTGAACTTTGACCGGTCATTGGAGGTCAAATATTGGTCGCCGACCCTCAATCAAAAAAAGGGTAACCGAAAAACGCTTAATTTTCACTGGCCAAAAATCAGCCTTCTAGCACTTCATGCGGCTTCGCTAGAACTGGATCACATACTACCTGTAAAATCACGAAAAATTGACCTTAAAATCAATTTTTTTTGAAAATTTTTCATAAAAAAAAAATCCTACGTCTTTAATGACCAGAAAAAAATTCTCTACAAGATAGCTTGAACACATTAAAACCGATTTTTATTTTTTGAAATTCTTATTTCAAATCGTCTAACACCCTATACTATTTTCCGAGTTTTTATGTAGAACTTCCCGAAATTTGGCTTATCAAGTTCAAATTTTAACAGTAGATGCGGCTGTTCATGCTTATAATTACAGCTCTCTAGCTCCATTTTTCGATTTTTAAGACGAAAATTTGTCTCTGTGCGTCTAAGCAGACGTTTTTTGTGCGTCTAAGCTGACGTTTTTAAAATTTTCAAAAACGTCCGCTTAGACAACTATGACAGTAATAAAAAATTTTGGTCTTGATTTGAGGAAAATTTTCATAATATTTCTAAAAAATGAAAAATAAAAATTTTATGATTTTTCAAACAGTGGTCAGAAAATATGTAGGCAATGCCTACTAGGCATCCATGAAAAACTTTAACATGGCTATTTTTTTTATTTTTACCCATAGATTTGAATGAACAAAACAGAAAAAATATTGGACGAAAAACCAGGAAAATTTTCATAATGTTTGAATTTTTTTGATATTTTTACGATTTTAAAAATGAAAACTCGAACTCAAATCTTTCCTAAAATGGATAAATATGATTTTATCAAGCTGAAACATATTTATATCGGTTAAGCTAACTATAATAAGCATAAATATACTGAATTATTAATTTCGTAAGTTATATTGACTCTAGTCGGCCGAGTTTATGGCATCCCCTTAAAAACAATTGAATATTTTCAAAAAATGTTTTTCGAAAATTTTGTTTATTTTTTGTGCATTTCTTCAATTTATTTTATTGACCATAAGCCAGTGATTGAAAGGTCAAAATAGATGAATCGTTCCTAAAAATGCTTTGATATTTTTTCAAACCTTCTTAGAACGCGGAATTTTCGACCCATGAATCTAGAAAAAACGACCACTGTTAACAGTTGTTTCAAAACAGTATATTTGAAACCCCCATATTATTACTTGAAAAATATTAATAAAAATAAACAAAATTTTCGAAAAATGCAGGTAAAAAAACATTTTTCTTTTGAAAAATATTAAAACGTTATTGCAGTATATTTCTTATGCGATTATGTTGACAAATAGTCCGGGTCCGTAACTGGAAAAGGAGGAGTGATAAAAACTTGACATGTGATCAGAAAAAACCAGAACACAGAGGGTTGAGGTAAAGCCCTACGTGCTCGATGACCAAATGTGCGATGAATGTGCTGGGTCGCGATGCGGGGGAAAGTTTGCGCCATTTTTTTGTGCGAATGTAACTTGCCTGCAGTACTACTGCGAAACATGCTGGTCTGGAATACACGCAAGACCAGGGCGAGAATTTCACAAACCGCTTGTTAAAGAGTCTACTTATACGCGGAGTAACCGCCAAAATCAACCCACGTTTGGAAATGTTAATCTAGCAACCAATATGTCAATCTTGCCACAATAATAAGAATGTTAAAAAATTTTATAATTAGAAAAAAGTATCCTTCTCTTCCCTGTTTTTTATCTTTAATCAATCATGTAAGACATACCGCAATCATTTCAGTCACCTTGGTCCAAGAGGTCACATCTGAGACAATGATATAATTTTATTGACGAAAAAATTGATTTTTGAATGCATTGGAGTAAGATAGGAACGGCAATTTTTTTGTTGAATATTTCTTGAATTGTTTCTAAATTGTAGCCCGTGAGAAATTTTTTTCGAAAAATCTTCAGCAATTGCTGGGGATTTACCGAAATTTTTCTGTACTGAAAGTAATATTTTTACGGGCTACGGGTTTGAGATGTTCAAGTAAAAAGTTGAAATAATTATTCAGCGATTCCGATTTTTGAAAGCAAACATATTGCAATTTTATCCGAAAAAAAATTGATTTAACATTTTGGATGCCGTTTTCGAAATCAAATCTTGTTTCACGGTGACTATAAATCGATAATACTGTGGCTTATTTCTCATTAAAAAGCCTAATAGTTGTTTGTACATGTTAACAACGATAAAAGTATTTTTCCCATCGAGAATTTTTGTTTAATCTTATAAAGGCATAAAAATTAAAAAAAACAAACAAATTTTGTCTTCAAGAAAAAAAAATATTTTTTTGCGATTTTTACTAAATTTTAAAATTAAAAAACGATGCGGAAGATACCGCGATTGTTAAAACGGTATCATCAAACAACATTGCTAATTTTATAATGGCGTCCACTCACGAAATCAATCCCTTTATCTTTCAAGTTATTTGAGGATCCTTACTAGAACATTTTTAAAATCCGAGACACCCATTTAAATTAATCTTCAGATAACTCAGCAACCATTGTATGACATGCTTTTATTAAACATTTAAGAAGTTAACCACTACTCGAGCTGACTTCTACCAGTTAAACACTCGTTTTTATCAAGACTCACTGGCCTTGAGTTGCGTGAAAAAAACTTGCATTTACACAGTATTACGCGTAAATAAGAAGTAGTGTATATGAATAGTACTCACAGTACTCTTTGAGTTTTGACTACCATTTTAGTCATAGCTTTTGTCCACCTTTTTTTTTGATTATTCGTAGGATATTTATATCCTAAGATAGGTCTATTTTTCCTAATCGTACTGCATGAATCTTTAAATGAACTTATTCATTAAATTCGTACCCATGACAATATGTTTTACCATGATCCGCGTCCTTAAATTAAATATATTAAATTTAATAAATGATGCATTTTTTTCTCATCCCAAAGATTCCACGTATTTATTTTCATTTTGGGCCCTTAGCCGTATCAGTTGAAAGAACGCTAAAATGTATGATGCTATGCTGATTATACATCACGATCTAATTTAATAGACAAACATGTATGGTACATACTGTAAGTATCTGTCTGTAATCAGCACGAAATAACCCTAGAAGATATCGCTAAGCTAATTTTCGTATTCAGATGCAAACTAAAAGGCTAATTGCAAAATAATCGTTTCGTGATATCTCTATTGTTTCATATGTCACAAGGTTTAACGCAAACCAATATTTTCAGTTGTATAAATTTTAAGTGCCAAACACAAAAAAATCCTGAAATTTGTTTTGTTCAAGAAATCCTATATAAAAATATTTGAAGTAATGAAATGTACAAAGTGGTGGTATTTTGATTAGAAAGTATCAAATTAACATCTTTCCGGTTGCATTTGTGAAAAAAATTGGGCCCTCCAGGATTCGAACCCATAACAAAGTTAATTTACAGTTTATCAAATTGCGAGGAAACTACCTGTTACAAAGCTTATTAGGCCCAAAATCATTAAAATATATAGTCAAGTTGGTTTGAAATACGAACCTTACAAATTTAATAAAAATGGTTGAAATTACTGTGAAGTCTATCCAAGCCGACAAAATAGGCAAAACCTACCCATTTGCCGGAAATCCGACATAAAGTCTGTCTAAGCAGACAAAATGGGAAGTTTTTGAAGACCATAAAAATGTAGAGAACAAATCGTGAGTTTTAGGCCTGTCCGTTTGAAAAGATTCCACTTAGACTTCAAAATATTACGGTGTTTTTTGTAATTTTCAGCGTCTACCAACATTTTATAATTAAAATTTGTAAACTCGGGTTTTTGAACCAACTTAGTTACAGAAATTGATTATAATGTCAATTAGCCCTATTTTTAAAGATCTCACTTGTCAAAAAGGTGCATTTTATATTTCGGCCCGTGAAGTATTTAAAATATTTCCCCTAGTTTTATTGTATTACTAATTTGTCTAGCTTTGTTTTGTATTGAATAGTTAAACATTGTTTAATAATTTCAGATAGTATTCTTTTGTTTTTCAAGATTTTTGCCAAATTGGTATATAATTGGCACCAGCGCGTTTTTTAACGAATTTCAGTCTTTAGCTCATGGGTGCCGTGGTGATTATTTTTTTAGCAGCAATTCGTAATTATTTGCAAAAACCCTTAATATCCGGTGCCTAAGGGTTGACCGTCCACGGCAAATCTGTCGAGGGGTTAAATCAACAAAATCACCATTTAGTAACAGTCCAGCGCTTTTATAACGGACGTAGAGGGTGATTCTCTTGTAGAGTACTGAAAGTAGGATATTTTATTGTACAAAAAACTTAGAATTAACTTCTGGTTTCCATGCTTTTTTAGCCAATTTGCTTTTTGCGCCACCGTTTTTATATTTGTTTATATCTACTATATCATGATTTCGATCTATGAAGATTAAATGCTAATCGGCCATTTCATTTAATTTTTAAAGAGTCAAAATCTTTTTAAGAGGTAGGTATAGGTGTCGCTATTCTTTAAATATTTAATTTAAATTTTAACATATTTATTGCAGCTACTTCCAACTCTCAATCTTATTAGGAGGAAGTTTCATTATCGTTTTCCAATAATATTTTTTTGGCATTTTCACTGTCTTGGTTTCTTAGGAGGTCAATAAATGTGATAACGAATTCGTTTAAAATCAACCTAGAATTTGACATATCAACAATTTTGAGAAATGACAACTAAAATGGTGTCAAATTAAAATTAATTTTGATATGAAAATATGACCCCGTTTTTTAAGAAATCCGAAACATTTTTCAAGAAACAAAAACCAAAGATCACACCTTTCTCTCTAACCGTAGTGTGTCTTTCCGCCAATAAGAATTGATTATTTACTTCACGTTTAGGCTATTTAAAACTTTTAGATATTCAAAAAATCCCATTTTTATATTTTAATTTTTACTTTATTATAAGAAAATATTTTTGATTGATAAACAAAACTCAATTCAACCCTACTCCCCTAACTTCCATTTATTAGAAAAACCCTAACTCTATTTCTATCTTACGCTATGAAATTTTTTATTTGCCTTCAAAACCAGATGTTATGTTTGAATAGGCTGAAATACAGCAAATATATTTTATACTTTTGATTGACGTCCTATATTGAAAATTCTTCATATTCCGATCAATTTTTATCGTTATATGAGTTATTAATCACTGTAGGATCTTATTTTTTGTAAATTTGAATCATCAATGTGGCGTCTTTTTAACCTACACTACCGAACAGAAAATATGTGAAAAGCTTTGAGGTTTCGATAGTTTGAGTTGCAAATCAACTGTCCTACAGGCTAAACACTCAAAATTTTATGGTGGTATCTTTCGCTTCGAGATTTATTTTTGTTCGTCTATAAAGTCAAAACGGCCAATACAAATACCATAATAATCTATCGGTTATTTATATTTTGAACAGAAGCGTGGTTTTTCACATGTACAAAACGGAAAACCCAAACATGTCCTTATATTCAAACACGACAGTAGCAACACAAATTTTGATGCTAAAAATACCACGCCATAAAATTTTGAAAATTGTTTTTCGTGGGACGGTTGTTTTACAACTCAAAATAACCAAGTTTAATAGCTGTTATAGTAGAGTGTATTTAAACGGACAGGTTTGTAGAATGGGTTTGGGTCAAAAAGTCCCGTTAGCGTGCGTTTAATCGGGCAGTTTTACCATTCAAATAATCCGTTAAAACATAAAGAACACTTTGCATCCCAAAACTGCCCCTTTTAATGCACGCTAACAGGACTTTTTGACCCAAACCCATTCTACAAACCTGTCCGTTTAAATACACTCTACTGTAACAAACTTTTTGTTTAAGTCAATTTAATGCTGATGGTTGTAATGACTAAATTGCTATAATAGATATTTTATGTCATTTGTATCTCTAACCCTACCATTGTAAGCTGTTCAAATTTTGCATGTTGGTTCTTTTGGGTATTTTTTAGTGTTTTTATATACCCCGTTCCCTTCTGGTCTGCGTTCGGTTCTCCGTCCTGCGCCTTTTTATACTCTTTTTAAAGTTTATGTAAAAAGATTTCTATTTTTATTAAGATTTTTGTCAACCCCAATTTCCTACCTAACTTTGTTATATTGAACAATAATTATATTTTTGTCAAAACTTTTTTTCTTATTTAATTTGTCTTTCAAAATACCAGGAAAGAGCTTTTTGGCGGAACAAAATCACAATTATTTCTATATTAATGCATTAAAATAAACATACAAATTAAAAACAAAAATGTTTTCCTTTTCTGCAGAATTGCTTCACAAGAAATTAGATTACATCAATAATTTCAATTTTGAAAATAATCAGAAGATAGGTTTCTTGACTTCGTCGTAAAAATTCGCATTTTCATGGGAGCTGGGGACCAAGGCACAACATTTTTTAGAAGAATGTATACACCAGTAAACTTCCGGTGAACTCCAGTAAACTTGACCAATAATGATTGGTCCAGATAATTTAAAGCTGCAACGTGAACTCGTCTGACTATTATTATTCTTTGCATGATAAATAGGGTGCGTAGCGGTATAACTACAGAGAAAACTGCATTAGTTGAGAAAAATTCATCAGTCTTATGGGGGTAATTGACCCTTGAAAAAACGATTCCGGGCAGAAAAACAAATATTTTCGGCCATCTAGTGGTCAGAAAAAGTGTTTTTAAACCCTCATTCTGAGCACTAACTTCCGTTTTTAGCATATGAAACATCATTTTTTCCAGAACCAGGACTGTTGTCAGAAAAAAATTTGCTACATTTATTAAATAAAAATTTTGAAAATTTGTGACTCCCACGGTCACTATTAGATGTCAAATTTTACCGTTCAGTATTTAATAAATCGCGAATGCGGATTTTATTTAGTTAACACAGTAATAATATTCAAGTTGAACCCACTCATGAGTAATATGTAGGTTGTAACTTTTACTGGCAAGGCAATTATGACGCATTTAAATTTTTGGAGCGATGTTCCAAAAATAATAAAAAAATTTCTTGGCCGGTGCAGGGATTATCTTTGAGATCACTTATATGTGAAATCAACACCGACTTGGTATACTTAAATGACAAAATCTTATCTTTGGTTTCAAATTGTTACGAACTTGCCCGTAATCAATATTTAACCTCTTGAGAGATGTCGATAAAGAGTTTCATTTGAAGAATAAAAAATAAAATTTGAGCTAGATAAAAAAAGGTTGAAGTTTTTTGGTGATATCTTTTTGATTTAATTTAATAACTAAATTGGTTAAAGAGAAGCGGATATTTCTGAGAATACAAATTATGAAACATCATTTTATGATGGGCCAAAAAACAAATTGGGCTCGGAATTGTTGTGTTGGACGCAGAAGAATTTTCTTCAACAATTTTAGTTGAAATAAGTCGATAGGATTTCCGCTGCATACCCTATACATATGTGTAAAGAATATGATTTGAAAAAAGTACACGATAGTCTATTGTCAATAGGCTTAAATATTGCTGATCCATTCAAGAATACACCGTTAACTTGTTTAACCCCATGTGAGCATATAAAAAAAAGTTCCGCCAAGGCGCCAAAGCCAATATATTGGCTCTAGTTTGGACGTTGTTTACAGAAAGCTCAAAGAAGAAAAGCAAGGTATAGCATATCACGTGATACAAGGCCACAGATGTCTTCACAAGTGACATTTCTTATCTATATGTCATAAATAAAAAGTTATTTTTAAATTAGTCAAAAATTTTGATGAAAAAATCACGATTTTCAATGACGAGGTTTATTTTTCCCAATAAAAGCAGCTTTTTTGTTCTTTTTAGATAGTTATACGTATGCTTGAGCCAATATATCGGCTCTGTTAACACAAGGGTTAAAGCAACGTTTCTCATTTAAGGCAACGATATTGTTATGTATATTACTCAACTATTTTCTTCAATAGGCTTTTTTTTTTACAAAAATTGACATTAGACGTTATAAAACTATGTTTTAAAAAGTTATTATTTAAAATTTTTAAAATGTTATAGATCATTTTCAACCAAGTGCTTTGGTCTCCAAGGAGCCCCTTTAAAAACAATCGCTGACTATTTCTGCACATTTTTACACATAATCCCGTTAGGCGAGATAATATTTATTTCGCATTTCAAACAACTTGGATTCCTTATTTTTATATAAAAAACTGAGTTTATTTTGCCGGCTACCTTTATTTTCCTAGATGGCCATGCGGCGGATCGGACTAAGTCAACTAAGTTTAAAACAATGGATGCACCGTGGCAAAGTTTTGTCACTTTATCAGAGACTTTTGTCAGATTTCTCAAATGTACTTTTTTATTGTTTCATTATTATTAATTGCCCCTGTAATTTGGCATTTATTATTGTAGTTTTAGTGAATAATTTCATCTTGAAAGTCGAAACGTTGAGAAAAGATTCTCAATAACTTTTATATGAACGTCGTCATGGATGAAAAAATCATAACTGCCGCCATAAAAATATTGCCTTGATATAAGGGGTAAAAGAAATTCTAAAACAAGATAAAAAAAAAAGAGATTTGAGTTGTGATTTTAGAGAAATTATTATGTTTCATAAGTACACTGAGCTAGCGAATTTTCCAAGAGAGTTTATTTGCTTCTAAGATGGTATAATTCAGCTTACAATGAAAAATTTTATCAAAAAACAAGAATTTAACAAAACAAAAAGGTAGCTAGCTCCTTTTATCGGCGGTACCTGATCTAGCGCAGACAATCGCAGGTTAAAGTCTCCTGCTGTGAAAACATCATTTTTTTGATGAATTATATCTACACGTACTTGCTGGGGCTTTTATGCCACTTTTTCAGCCAACATTTTTATTTAATTCGGCTTTTGAAAACGACTTATCCGACTGAGTTCTTAGATAGCTCAAACTGAGCACAAATATTTAGACAAAAATGAATTAACAAAAAATGGTCCAAATCAGACCATTGTTTCCAATTTTTAAACAAAAACTGATAATTAAACAATTTCAGTAATCTTTGAAAAAATCAAAAAATGGTCCGATTCGAACCAATTATTTTTTATTTCATTAGTCACTAAATATTTGTGCTCAGTTTGAGCTATCTAGAAACTTATTCGGATGCATCGTTTTCAAAAGCCGAATTATAAAAAAATGTTGGCTAAAAAAGTGGCATAAAAGCCCCAGCAAGTACCGTAATAGATATATAATATTATTAAAATATAATTTTTTCACATCAATAGACTTCAACCTGTCATTTTAGCGCGATCCAATACCGCCGATAAAATAAGCTTATAATTTTCATTTATAACCAGGAGATTTTAAATTAAAATCTAATTTTTGGTTAAATTTATTAGAATTATAATGTTTATTTTTTTTCATATTATTTTTGATGAGTTTTTTCAACTAAAGTTTGAATATAAATCTATGTTAGAAAATGCTGTAATGAAAATTGTTGAGTAATTTAACGAATATTAAATTTAATCGTTTCGCTCAAATCAGGAATTACTTGATCACATTCATAATACAGTTGCAATAAATTTGTATAAACTAGTAAATTTTTTCAACGCCACCTTATCTTGTTCAACTTGCGTAAGCTTGTAATTTAAAAACTGCTTAATTTGAAATTTATCAACTCTGATTTTTGAGCAACTATTTAAAAACAAATCTTAGAATAAATCAATTTTAATACATTTTTGATAAATCTGTATCAGCGTGCCGCCTACCAGGTTCCTGACAAGAAAGAACGTCAATACTACGTAGACTGGGCTTCTAGCGAGTTCAAGGCGAATAAAAACCTAGATGTTGAGGACACCTACATACTTAATATAAAAATGGCGCAAGCTGTAGGGTGGGCTGATCAATTCGAAAAACTTTATAATAGAACCACGATTGGTTATGAGAAAAAAGATTCACCGCATAGTAAAGAAAAAAGGGGTGCACCGATTATAGAACCGAGAAAAAAATAATTTATTGTCCGATAATTTGCATCACTTTTAAAGTTTTATTAGGTGTACATTTTTGGTCGGTTTTTTAAATGCCTGCAAAATGTCAGATTTTAGCTAGGAATTTTAGCTTCAAATTGCACATAAGCAAACGCTTGATGATTGGCCTTCGATCAATAATATTGTGATGATTTTGTTCTATCTCACTTCTAATTAGTCGGTTTCATTGGCTAGATGGATCTGAAATACTTAGCTTAAATCTGACAGACTGTATATTTTCCTATAAAAAGTGTTTAGCGCAAATCAGCAGTACAAAACATAAAGAGAGAGATATATTTTCCTGCTATTTCTCATCTTGTAAGAAATGCAAAGGCGCGAAAAGTCGACCAACCTTTTACAGGTCTAGGTTAAGTTCATATTTATGCGTTTTAGCTTGCAAAGTCGGTTATTCAGGATCACGCCGTTACACAAAATAAGTCGTAAGTGTTTTATGTAATTAAATTTTGAGAAAGAGTATGCAGGAATGGCAAATGACCTAATTAGCGGTATTTCATACACACCATGTGTATTTCTTATCTTATTTTTTCTACTAGTTTCGATTTATTATCATTTTCAAGATTAACAGATATAACTTAAAAATGTAAGGTAGACTTTTTGCAGATCTAGAATGCGTATTTTTCAAATGAGACTTTTTTTACCCTAAAGAATTTGTAATTTTCAAATTTGATAGTTTTGTATTTTCAAAAAATAAGTATTTTTAGTTTGCATTGTTAGTGCAATTTCGGGTCAAAAAAGCTTAAAAGCTTTGTGATCAAATTGATCATTTAAAGAAGGTGTTTTGCGTTCTACTAATCAAAAAAAGCTTCATTTCTTTCACGGTCTTTTTATGCCTGAAGCCTTCCCTACAAATTTGAAACGATTTTTGAAAAACTCAAATTTGGCTTTGGCTGGACTGGTGAAGTTTTGAAGATTTTTATCAATAAAAAGTTGGGCCTCATTTTTGTATTTTTTACATTCTAAAATGTGCAAACTAATATTCGAATAAGAAGATGGCATTTGATGTTCTCTTTATGCGTGTTTGTAGCATTCTGAGTGTTTGCCCTATATATTTTTCTTCGAAAGGACATTTGTAAGAGTAATAAATATTGGATTTCTCAAAAACGTCTGTTTCTTATCTTATGTCGTTATGACCTAAAAGTTATGTCGCAAAAATAAAAAAGTTAGGATTAAATTTTATACCTTAAACCAACACATCGTAATTTTGTATTTTACTTGTACTGCTGATTTGCGCTAAACACTTTTTATAGGAAAATATACAGTCTGTCAGATTTAAGCTAAGTATTTCAGATCCATCTAGCCAATGAAACCGACTAATTAGAAGTGAGATAGAACAAAATCATCACAATATTATTGATCGAAGGCCAATCATCAAGCGTTTGCTTATGTGCAATTTGNAATAAAATCGTCCCAAGATACTGAATTAAATTTGCTGTTTAATTTTTTATGCCACAAAACTACTTCATTAAAATCTGCTTTATTTTACATTGTATTATCTCAGTTTCGAAAAATTTATTCGAAGTTTAGAAACTACGCGAAAAATCTAAAAAAAAAATCATCTCCTCGTAATATCCGAACCGAAATTATCCCCAAATAAAAATGAGTATTTTTCTTCGGAATCACCGCCAAAATTCTTAAACGTAATGATAGACTGAATTCGACTAATCCTTAGCTCCGACATCATTCTTATTCGAGCTTGAGCTTTTGCCTGCTCGCGCAACAAACGATCACCATAATAGCATGGATTTGAACTACATCCTATATAATTTATATACAGATAATCCCTAAAATATATTAATCTAATATTAATCCTTTATGATCTAATACTAACCCGACCGCTGACAACTCTCACTGCGTAAAATTCTGTTCCCAAACGCCACCAAGAGTTGATTGATCAAAACTCTGATCCTATTGCTGACAGTTGATCCTTAATTTAGTGTATCTTCAACCTACGAATATCCATAACAACACTCCCGTGACTCCACCAGCGTGTATACGTAAAGCTCGTGACGTGAACGCAGTATGTACTGTAGACGAATGTGGACTTGAAACTCAGCGGTATCGTAGACGCTGTGGTGACGTAAACAAACCTTTATTAAATGAACGCAGCTGTATGCTGTAGACTTATGTGACGTACACACCGTTATATCAATGAACGACGTTAGTAAATACCGTCTATACAAAATATATCACTATGAGCTTAGGGTCATCACTTCGCTTTTACGTAATGTATTCGGAAAGAAAACAATTCTTGTGACATTTTGCTCTTTAGAAGTTTAGTAGGCTGAGCCGTATATGCTCTCATGATTCCAAGGTTTAAGATTCCAGAAAAATTATTTTCATTATTTTTAAAATACAATATTATAGCAATCTAACTGTCACAATCATTCATACATATAATCGACTATGAAATAAAATAATCAGAGTGCATTACCTGTGTTAGATGGGCTACAAAAACTATTCTTTGTAAAGAATCGTGAATTTTTTCATCAAAATTTCAACCATATTTAAAACAAATATGTATTGATCTTGATTATTATAAAGATCAAATCGGACTATACGACCAAACGTTTACGTTGCGGATAGCCAAGACTACTTTGACATCATCTTCGATGCAAACACACAACTTGAGTGAAATTTCAAAATTTTCAATTTAAGTATTTCATGAAAAGAATAATTTATTATAAATATTAATTTAAATCAATCAATTAAAAATCTTGTCCAGTCAAAAATTTTCCACACTGTCACTAGATTACTATGTAAGATTAAACATTATAAAAAAAGTATATCAATCTGCTTTTATTCAAAAATAAGCTATTTTTCATAGAAATTTGTGATTTTTTCATTATTTTTTTTACTTTTTACGAAATAACTTTTGATTCGTGATCTAATCGAATTAAAATGTGACGTAGGCCAGATAATTGTGCGTTGGTAACCATAAAAATAAAATTTGTGAAGACTACGATGAGCACGTATCACGTGATATGCTACACCTTGGTTTTCCAACTATATTTTCTAGGACTAAAAATCAAAATTTTAGAATTTCAAATGATTAATGCAAAAATATAACTTTTCAACTTCCTATTCCAAAAGTAATTGAAACTTCAGCTACCTTGAGCTTTCTGTAAACAACTTCCAAAGTGGAGCCGATATATCGATATATTCCTTGGCGGAACTTTTTTTTCTGTGATTCAAGGGGTTAAATTAAAAATTTTGAAATTTCACTTCAAAAAAAATATTTGTTTTTGTTTACCAATTAATTTTTGTTTTATGTGTCAAGCATCCACAAAAAATTATCTTAAAAACTGACTACTTTCAGATTTCAATTGACTTAATAGGTCGAATTTGTTTTTTTAAAGTAAAATTTTGTAGAATGATCTCAAAAAATCAACCCCCCCGTAACATTTGAACAAAATTTCCAAAAACAAAATGAGTAATTTTTTTGGAATCGCCGCAATATTTTTTATAATGTATCTGAAGGAGACAATTCTACGATGTTTTTTTGCCACTTTTAGATGACGTTGAGTGTAAAAATAGCACGACATTGCTAGAGAACACTCAGAGAGCATAAACTTATTGAAAAAAACTAAAAAATTCAAAAAAAATTTCGAAATTTTCATTTTTTGAGAATTTTTTTAAGTAATTTTTTTTGTAAAACATTGATCCCAATTTTCGACCAAAAAAACTCAAAATATCAAAAGCTGTTGGCAGATTTACTTCTCGGCATCACCCAAGCTTTAATTTGATGGTACTTTCAACAAAATCCGTCGACTTTATTTTCGAGTTTTCAATTCCGGTTTACTAAAATGCGATTCTCTAGAATTCAACAAAACATGTCAAAATTCTGCTTTATCAAAATAACAAAAACATAGTTTTTCATCTTTCCCCAAATTTATACTGCATTCTGAAATGTAACCTAGGAAGAGATCGATTTTAAATAGCGAAAACCTTGAAATTAGGCGGTTTTTTGAAGTTCTAGAAAAAACTAGTTGGAAATTAAAAAATTCGCTCGATCAGATTACAATCATAAGTGTTTCCGTGGTTCATGGCAACTTTGAGTAAAATCGTATGCGAGCTCTAGTAGGAGATAGATTTTGAAATTTTGATTAGGTGTTTTAGAATTCGCTGCATGGTGGTCACCAGGATCGGCCGAAAATTATTCCGATTAATTATTTTTATAGATTAACGATAGATCTACCAAATGGCTATTCTCAAAAGTTTCGAAGCAGTTAAGTATTCTGGTGAAGTGGTGTACAAAAGTACCAATTTGGGACCGCTACCCCCTTAAGGATGTGGGCGTCGATAATTGGGCTCTTTTTAACACATTTTCAAGTGAAGTTTCTGAGAAACCTGGCTTCAGAAATAAATANAGTATTTTTTTTGGAAAGCATTGAAACCCACTTTTCGACCAGAAAAACTCAAAATATCAAAAAGCTGTAAGCAGATTTTTTGATCACTGAACTCAAGCTTTAATTTGCTGGTACTTTCGACTGAATCCGACGACTTTCATTTTCCAAGTTTTACTTGCGGTTTACTAAAATGCGATTTTCTAGAATTCAACAAAACATTTTAAAATTCTGCACCATCATAATAACAAAAACATATTTCTCCATCTTTTCCCAAATTTATACTGCATTCTGAAATGTAACCTAGGAGAAGATAGATTTTGAATAGCGAAAATCTTGAAATTGGGCGGTTCTTTGCAGTTTTAGAAAAAACTAGTTGGACATTTCAAAAATGCAACCATCATATTACAACCATAAGTCTTTCCGTGGTTCATACCAAGTTTGAGTGAAATCGTATGCGAGCTCTAGGAGGAGATAGATTTTGAAATTTTGATTAGGTGTTCTAGAATTCGCTGCATGGTGGTCACCAGGGTCGGTCAAAAATTATTATGATTAATTTATTTAGTAGATTAAGGATAGATCTACCAAATGGATATTCTCAAAAGTTTTGAAGCAGTTTAGTATTTTGGTAAAGTGGAGTACAAAAGTACATTTTTGCGACCGCAACCCCCTTAAAATGCGACCACTACTCCAAATGCTACCGATAACTGCAGAAAAAGTAGGAACCACCATACTCTTAATGAAAACAATGTAAGAGGGCTAAAAAAGGGCTGTAAAAATTGCTAGCGCAATGTAGGTGCAAAACTTTCAGATAGCTAGCTTAGGGTTCTATAGGTTGGCTTTATCTTCAGATCTAGCATAGGTAGAGACTTTATTTTTTCATTTTCGAATTCTGCGTGGCTTGTTTACTGATATTATACTTAGAGAAATTAAAAATTGGAAAATTTTTTTCTGAAATTATTTCGAAAATTTTCTAAGTATTGCAAAATGACAAAAATGTTTTGATCTCTAGCGCTAGAACTATAGATATTTCGAACATAGTTTATAATATCAATTCCATAAAAGTGATGCTTACGATTCGTTTGATGCCATTCAAAACGCAATAGGATAACATTGAGATTTGAAAATAATTTTCAAATTGTCGTCCTGGGAGTTAAAAACTGACATTGAAAATTCGAGCAAAGTCATTTTCTTCCAAATTGTCAGTATAATCTGTGATACATGTAAAAATAGTTTTGTAAATCACTTGTAGAAAAAATATGGCTGTCCGTGGCCAAAATAGCAAAAAATGGGCATTTTCGGCATAATCTAGACATTTTGAGGATGAAAATCCAGAAACGCGTGCAGTCATTTTTTTTGCTATGCTATTTCATAACTTATGTGTGAGTATGAATATTTTCTGAAATAGGACGAAAACAGAATATAGGCTTTAGAAAAAAAAATATTGCTCCCGGTTAACCTCATTTACCGGTTGGTTGTAAATTAGATCTTGAAAATTTTAAGCAAAAGTTGTTCACGAGATTATGAACTATCATCTCAGAGTTTTTTATGGTATTATTATGTAGCAATAAAAAGTTATGAGCCTCGAAAAAAGTCTGGCTGGCCTATAGAACCCCCTTAATCAATTTCTTCAGCAATTGCGGATTTTTGTGTTCTAATTTGAAAATTGAGCTGTAAGAATCTATTGCAGACATAATTTGTGTCAAAATTT
This sequence comes from Oikopleura vanhoeffeni, assembly GCA_004367855.1. Taxonomy (NCBI): domain Eukaryota; kingdom Metazoa; phylum Chordata; class Appendicularia; order Copelata; family Oikopleuridae; genus Oikopleura; species Oikopleura vanhoeffeni. Next base: position 316,874 of record SCLH01000203.1, read on the forward strand.
AACGCTCGAGCATGAACCTGTAACGTAAAATTACAAGCTAAGTATTTTGAGGCCTCAAACACATTATTTGTTTTCACGACAAAATTCGGCTATTGATTTGATAACAATCATAGCCCTAAACAGTGGTTGTTTAAAGAGTCGCCAAAGTTTTGGAGTACTGTTCTATTGACATAATTTGAGGTGTGTAGTTTTAAAAATCTCGTTCTAAAATAAAACGAACATTATTTTATAATTTGAAACATCAATTACAGTCCCTGACTCCGTCGGTAAAAAGCCAAGAAATTTATTTTTATTCTGTTGAAAATTTATTTATTATAAAAATTTCATAAATGTCACTCGGAACTTTTTTGAGCATTTATAAATAATCTATCAAATTTTTAATTAATCGATTGAATGATGCAAAAATTTTCGGGCTAGGGAAGAAGCGAAGAATTCAAGCAAGAAATACATGTTTATTGACCCTGATTTGCCTTAAAAATGTGTTTGTTTTAATTTAACATTAAATTTATCAATGCAATTTTTAAAAATAAGCCGCGTGTTTTTTATCAAATTTGCAACAAAAAATGTGTTTTTCTTATAAAACGGTTTAACTACAAATTTAACGGTCTCACGCGAAAGACAAATAATTATTTATAGTAATTTGGCATTAAAAAGAACGGGACGTCTCCTAAGACTACGCCTTATTTTGGTTGCTTAAAAATACATGGTTGAGAACTTTCGGTTTCTGGAATTACACATTAAGGGTATCCCGGTCCCTAATTTGACATATTCTCGATAAAATATTAGCCGAACAGGGCCTTGAGGATATAATTCAGATTAGCCAGTTTGTAGAACTACCTTCAACTTGCGAAAAAAATTTGCCAAAACTTTTTTGTATGACCACACTCCTTCACACATAAGCGGCACAAGAGCCACCTAAGCCAAACGGAAATTCCTACTCCTCTGAGGTTATATTTTGAAATAAACCTCAATTTAACATAACCTGTATAATTAGTATACAAAGCTTTTGTAGGTAGCTTTTTGCGATAAGTGCTATATTTATTCTAGAATACGTAAAAAACGGTCAAAAATACCGGTTTTTGGACTTTTTTCATCGGAAATTCCTACTCCTCCTAGGTTAAATTTCAAAATTTACTCAAAATTTTGCAAAAGCTAGCTCTAAACAACAGAAACTTTTGTTGGGGCGTTTTTTGCAATTTTGACCCCAAACTCAAAATATGAATTTCAAGGTCACGGAAAAAATTTCCGAAAAAAAATGTGCTTCGATTTTTTCGAAAGTAGACTCAAAAGAAAGCTGGGGAAGCACTGAAGAGAAATTTGGCTTACGTCAACCCGATATTTTGAATTTTTAGTGGTCAAATTGACACAAACGTTATTTTTGAACATAATTTTGAGAAAAATACTTAGAAAAAAATCGAAAAAACGCAAAATTTTCGAAATTTTTTTTGTTTTCATTTGGGTTGTTTAATGCGTTCAAAACATAAACAATTGATTTGGTGCATTTTTATGACATAATAACTGCAGAAAATGTAGGAACCGGGATACCCTTAAATTAAGAAAGATTTGAACACTATCGGCAATGAAATATTGTTAGATATTCATTTGTTAAAACAAGTTTCTAAAATATTTGGTTCAGGGCAATGTATTAGAGATCACCAGGATTTGGCTTGTTTATTATTTTGTTTTTGTTATCAGTTTATGCGTTAGGTCAGAATCTCACACTGCGCAAACATTTTCAAAATAAGATGAGCTTAACGTGGAATTAATGAGTGGAACAAAATGCATTTGGTGCAGATTTAAAAATCTTAATTTTCTAGGTAAATATAAAGAATGTCTTATATAATTTATGTAAGAAAGTAATGTTCGACGTTTCGGATAAACAGCCATTTTCATTTTTGAGAGAAATAAGCGAATAAAATTCGAAAGTTGCTTTTAGCACGAAATAGATTTCAAATTTTCCGAACGTTTATCAAAAAAATTTTAAATACAGATTTCTGTCTACGATTGAGAAATTGACTTCGAAAAACTTTCGTAAGATTGACTTGGTGCGTAAACACAATGTCTATTTAGTCTATTAAATCATGAAATTTTTCTATGTACAGCGTGACTCACGCTGCGTGAGTTTTTTCAAATGCGCCGCTTTTTTACCCAGAAGCAGGGTTGTAAAAGGGATAGGGATGGATGGGGATGAGGGGATGGGATGGAAAAGGATAGGATGGGATAGGGAAGATTCTAGGGGATGGCCATCCCCAATCTATCCCTTTTTATACCCAATTCCATCCCTCCCATCCCCATTTCATCCCCTTTTTAGATGGAAATCTTGGTGATTATAAAAATGTTTCAGAATTTTTTTTATGTCGTAGAATGACCCAAGGGAAGTATGTTATTTTTAAGGGCGAGATTGGTTCAAGTCAGTAATAACAGTAGGATTTCGGGTCTAAAGTCGGTTATCATAAAGAGATCATCCCTTTTACAACCCTGCCCAGAAGGCTTGACAGAAGTTATGAATTTCAGTCAAATTGATGACTCTTTATGTGACTTTTGTATCCGCTTTTTTCTTCATCTCCGATTTTTTCCCCATCTCCGTTTTTTTGACCATCTCAGCTTTTTTACCCAGTTACCATTTTTACGCGCATTCGAAAACACTTACGCTGTATTTAGGTCAAGTTTTAATATATACTTTCGGAAGTATATCTTAGAAATGAACTCGTGTAACTAGAATCTTAAAATGGTTATCGTTTAATGCGTGAGAGAGCACATATTAAATTTTACTCTTCAGCGCCTAGTATGAACATTAATGACCTATGGTTAATAATACCGTCATCAGCAAGTTCACTAAGCCCGAATCTTTTGGTAGTGCTTTTAAAGCGGTTTGAGATGTATAGAAATTCTTTAGATGATAACTACTATATTTTAGAGTTTAAAAAAAATCGCCCAACAAAATTAATGATAATCTCTTTAAGATCAAGTTTGATATAAAATTATATGGTTGAAGCATCTGTTTAAAACCAATTGTATGGCTTTAGCTGGACTAGCTCTCTGGTCCAATCAGAAAGACGGAGGAGGAGGGAGAATTGCCATACCTTTTTTGGTCCGCTCAAAACCATACAAAACAGATGACTCAACCAGTATATAATCGGTAATAAACTGTAAGATCCATGTTTTAATTAAAACACCCAAATTTACAACTTTTACGACCGCTACCCCCCCCGGTCCGGGAGAACCTATTGTCAGATAAACCTATTTCTTTAACTCTCAGCGCCCGTGAGGCGCTGCAGCGTTTCATCGACTTTAAAAGTTTTTTTCGACCCATACATAATGGGATCATCGGTCGACCAAGTGAACGCTGAACTTTTTTGCGAAAATTTTTGTGCGTTTTTTTTTGTGGATTACAGTACTTCAGTACTTTTTTTGCAAAAAATCTCAAATCTGTCTAAAACATATATAAAGGCTACTTTACAGAAAATTCTAAGACTTTTTTCATTACGGTATAGTCGAAAAACGATCACGTGACCCTGTAAATGAGAAATAAGATATTTTGAGAAAATATGAAGATGGAACTTATTTGAACAAGCTTTTCTATGTCTTATTCACTGCTGATAACGTTGATGTCGTTATAATTTTAAAACGTTAAAGATTTAGCTCAGTTCTTGAAATAGAATACAAAAAAAAGTTTTTTTCAGTTACTTTTTTTCTGATTTAAAACACTGATTTTATTTGATCTGCAATTGGATGCATTTATTATCAAATAAAACAAAAGTTTGGCTCCATCAGCGAGATAATTGTCTAAATTAGATCATAAACGGCGCTAATTGAATAGGTTCCTCTAATGAAAAACGATAGATAATTGACATTTAAAACATGAGGCGCTGCAGGCCTCACGGGCGGTCTGGGCCATCTTTAACTGCGGTCGTACCCGAGTTTACATCAAACCACACCATAAAAAATAATATCTGAAATACTTTGACAGTATTATGAATGCAAAGTAGCAGAATATTTGTTCACAATTTTCATAGTAGAATCGAAGCACCGACATTCTATTGGCGCAATTATTTTAAAAAAGTCAAGAGGTTACAAATTTTGTAACTTACAATTCAGCCAAGGATCAAAAATTTCTCACTTAAGTAATTACCGTATGGCACCAGAAGTGATTTATTATTGAAAAATAACGCATAGTTAAAATGGGTAACTTTTTTTTTTTTAAAATTTTGCCGGGTTTTTAATTAACTGTTGGAACACTGATCGTCATTTTATTTATTCTGGAGGCCATATTTTCTTAGTTTTTATGAAAAAAAAATGAATTTTTTTTCTCAAAATTTCCCTAAGTTTGTTTCTAGAGTGAAACGACCTCGCAAGATACAATTTTTAAGTTGAAACTTAAATGAGTATCACAGAAATATTAATTCATAGAAACCTTACTTGGCTTCTACAAACAGTTATCAATGAAGGCCTCAGGATTTGCCCAAACCATCACTTTTTGATATTTATTAACCAGTACATGAATTTTCAGATTATCAAAAAACCCCAGATGGTCACAATTTTTCTTGAGAATTGTTTTTTGTTAACAAACCATAATGGCCAAAAGTTAAAACATTTTAAAATTGTAAAGTGAGAATAAAATATCAAACAATTATTGTTAAGCAGTAAATATTCCTAGTTTCTTCTCATTTTCATACAATTAAGTTCCAAAAATAGTCATCAGGGTTACTATCAGACCTCCAGCACTCACTGGCTTAGCTTTCCGACGAAAGTTTTGCGTCTGGTCAAGCCAAGCCAGACAAATACCTCTGGCTTGCTGAGGTCTGGTTACTATAACCCTTATCTGCGCAGGCAAAAAACCAGGAAAATTTCGAATGCTATCATGTCTTCCGGACAATAAGGGGACTCTTAAGGGTCTTTATTTTGATCTCAGTGTTTCAAAACACTTTTACGCTCCATTCGACGAATCGGATAACATTTTGCGATGGGCTTTAACTTACATAAAATTATACGGTTTATAGGCTATATATGGCATCAATCGTTTTAACCCCCAATGACCTGTTTTGGGTCAATTTTTCGGAAAAAAAATATTTCCCAAATTTTTCTCGGGGTCAACTTAATTGGCCCAATTAACTCGTAGACTTTAGACATGAATCTGTACCCAGACTCGATTTCCGGCAACTAGTGACCATTCTATAGATCGACCATATAAGCCAAAGTTTCATTATCAACATACATTTTCAATAGCTTTAAATAATATTCAGCCAATTTGCTATACAATAAAATAACAAAATAAATTTTAAACGAATTTAAAGGCATTTAAAAGATAGGAAAACAAAAAGTTGCGAAATTTACCTTTTGTTTGTCACTCAACTGCAATAATGAGATGAAATTAAACCTTAATTATATTTGCAATTACCTCATATAAAAACTTCAAATGATTGTCTATTAGTCTGTCTAAACATAATTATATGTTTTGTTCAAAATTTCTAGTATAATGACTCTAAAATTATTTTGGAATCCAATTTCTTGTCTTGAAAAATAAAAAGAGAAGCTCACGTAGGCGCGAGCACGTAGGCGTCTCATTTTGTTATGATTTTTTTCCAAAATTTTACCTTCTGGAAATGCTCTATTAAACCGGAGGCCATACTGTGATGCAATTATGTCTTAGAAATTCGTTACGATTCTTTAAAGGGGTCTTTCGCATGATTTGAGTACTTTTGAAAAAAAATATATAGTACTTATATACAGTAATGTGAAAAAGTACTCAAATTACGTCAAAAAAATTCCAGGGTCATCTCTAAACGTTTTTAAGACTTTTTCTCATTACATAAAAGTCTGAATAAAATCACGTGACGAAAAATCCAAAATAAGGTTTAAAATATGTCATAAATAAATCCTTAATTTCTTGAAAAATAAGATCAGGTGACGTGTTTGGAAAAATATTATTATGTTCAAAACTCTTAAATTAGGTGTTTATTGGCCCAAAAAAATTTTCGGCGTAATTTGATCACTATTTGTTTACTTTCACCAAAACGTTATTTCCTAATTTGAAGGTCACGTGATCGCTTTTGGACTTGTTGTTTGTAATGGGAAAAAAGTCTTAAAAACTTCTAAAGAACCACTTCACTCTTTCAAATTGAAATTAAGCAATATTTGGAAAAAACAGTACTACTTTTACCAACCTTATCTTAAATATACGGTCACGTGATCATTTTGGGCTATGATGTAATGGAAAAAATGTCTTAGAATTTTTTTTCGGATCACGATGAAAGGTTTAATTTTGTGATTTAAAAAATTTTTGCAAAAAATAAGTACTGTAATACAGTAAAATTTTCCAAAAAAAAAAACGCACAAACGTCATTTTGTCTTCAAGTTGATCGATAACTTTTATAACTGATCTTGTCATTAATGTTTAAGCATTCGTAAAATGCGATTTAATGGTGAATGGTCACTACTTGCCGGAAATCGAGTCTACGAGTTAAGTAAAAATTTAATGAAAGCAAAAGTTAAAACAAAAAGCGCTTTTGCGTTATTTGTTAGGCTTCTCCGGAGCCTGACACAAAAAATAATAAAAAATGATGAAAATTGAGGGACTAGGGTACGAACTGCGTGCCTTTTTAAGACGCTTTTAAAAAGCGTAGGTGTCGGCGTAGGTGGATTGTATCAGATTCTGTTAAGTTCAAAATTACCGCGAAGTGTTGGTTTTGTTAGTAACAAATGTTTTATGAATATCACCTTTGCTAGTTTGACGAAAATAACCTTGGAAGAGGCTTAAATTTGCGACACCCACTACCTTTAAGGACATTTGCATTTTTCAACAAAATTAAATTTAAAATATAATATTTCCATTTATCGGCTTTCGGCCAATTTTGGTTTCATTCTTTAACAAAATTAAAAATTATGACTAAAGTTGACCCAAGGAATCTCATGGTGGCAATTATTTTTTCAAAACAATCTAGAACAAAAATCTAGAATTTTCAAAAATTCGAATATTTTTTTGCTTAACCCGCATAAAACCGGTATTCCATCTGCATAATATAACATTTTTATTGATGAATATGACCCACCGAAAACGATGCATGACATTAAAATTATCGGAAATGTCTTAATCGAATTCTAGAAATTTCAATTATTTTAAGCCAAAATGTTAAACCTAATTATTGAATTTGACGCTGATTGGTTGAAAATTTTGATTAGCTGTTAAGCAACTTTTTGATCAGTGAAATTCAGCTTCAATTTGGTGGTACTTTTTTTGCATAGACGAACTTTTTTTTCGAACTATTTCCCGTTCTTTCATTCAATTTTCTAGAATTCTAGAATTTTATTCAAAAATTCCTTCTCATCACTTTTACCGCATTATATTTATCTACCTTAGTCGAAAAAATGGCTTGATTCTAAACATTCGTCTAAAAGAAGATAGAGTTTGAAGTCAAAAACTGGCAAAATCGGCGTTTAAGTGAGATTCTAGAAAAAAAAAGTCAAAAATCGAAAAATTCCTTCTCATCACTTTTTTGTTCTCATTTATTCGCTACTTTGTGTAAATTTTGAGACGCTTTGTATGTGGGGTCTAAAGAAGATAGATTTAAAAAAAACCGTTTAGTGCTCTAGAATAAACTCACCACCTGGTGGTGTGTATGTAACAAGGTTGACTTTGAGATGTGTAATCGTTAGACGAAGGCTAGATCTACAAACGGACTATCCTCAGATTTTTACAACTGCCCTAGAACTGTTCTGAGGCGTGATTGAAAGGTACCAAAAAGCGACATACCCCCTTAAACATGAAATCTCCCTTTATCGGCTTTCGGCCGATTTTGAGTCTTTTTTCAAAAAAAATTAAATACAAAATATTATTTTCTCCTTTATCGGCCTCCAAATCGGCCGGTTCAAATTTTTTATAAAAATGAGGTATCTCTCTCTTTTTATCTGTTTAATCTTGAAAATGATAATAAATCGAAACTAGTAGAAAAAATAAGATAAGAAATACACATGGTGTGTATGAAATACCGCTAATTAGGTCATTTGCATTCCTGCATCACTTTCTCAAATTTAATTACATAAAACACTTACGACTTATTTTGTGTAACGGCGTGATCCTGAATAACCGACTTTGCAAGCTAAAACGCATAAATATGAACTTTGCCTAGACCTGTTAAAAGGTTGGTCGACTTTTCGCGCCTTTGCATTTCTTACAAGATGAGAAATAGCAGGAAAAAATATACGATAATATTTAGGAGAAAAGGTTCGACCAAGAATGTATACACCGAAATTATGGACAAAGTCTATTTTATAAACCTCTTACTGTACGTCTTAATTTTATCTCCGAAAATGGTACAAAAAACCCCCTAACCAACTTTTTATTATAGAATGAGTATTAAAGAAATTTGTTGTATCGGTGCCGGGTATGTTGGCGGGCCAACTTGTTCAGTTATTGCATACAAATGTCCACATATTAAAGTCACAGTTGTTGATATAAACCAATCTAGAATAGACCAATGGAATAGTGAAGAACTTCCCATTTATGAACCAGGATTAGACGAAATTGTGAAATCAGTCAGGTAAAAAGAAGAATTTTTCGTAATATTTTATGTTCAAAGGGATTACGATATTAAATTTTATAAATGACAGTAACAAATTTTAAACACTGAACTTGTCGGATAATTCAATGTACAAAACGATTCGTTACTTTAAAAAGTGTAATACTTTTTATGGAAGATTATTATGAGCTAGAGCTCTGAAAAATGTAGATTCAATTATATTTTGTATCAGTATACAGTGTGGATTCTTTACTGAGGTGGTTTTTTAAAGGAAGCCACCCTTCTCATGACTATTCCGGGAAAACCATTGATGATATCAAGCAACGGTTTTTTGCATTAACAAGTAGTTAATGTGTAGACAATTGTTGGGAGGGATACCAATGGTATCATGGGTCGATAGTGAAATTTACAAAAAGTGAAATGTATAAATTTGAACATGAACAGGCAAGAACAAGAGTTCTAGAGCATAAAATTCCAATGTTTTTGCTAGATCCGATTATTGAGATGGAATTCTTCAAAATGATAAAAAAAATCATGAAAAACAGATTTTGGTACATTTACAAAATGTTTAGCAAATGTATATGTTGATTGGGCTATGCTGCATAGCCTATGCAAAAACATTGGAATTTTATGCTCTAGAACTCTTGTTTTTGCCTGTTCATATTCAAAATCTCAAATTTATTCATTTCATTTTTTATACATTTTACTATCGACCCTGGTATCATACCATAGAAAAATATAGGAATCAACAAACATTTAAAAATTTAACTTTCCGGCTGATTTGAAGAAAAAAAATTTCGGCCCATCGAGAATCGAACCTACCAAAAATTACAAATGTAAAAAAAAACGACGTCATTCCGGTTTATATCCGGTGAACTGGATGTCAAATCAACTTAACAAAATTTCTCCATTGAGCGTTTTTAGTTGGCAGTTGAATGAAANTCATCTAACGTTGCCTAAATGGCCGTGGCTCAGTACCACCTTTTTTTAACCCCCGCAAGCTATCTTTAACCTCATCCGTCTACGCTGTAATGATACCTCTTTTGAGCATTTAGGCATTTTTTCCGCAACCCCACAGAAACGTCTCTTTGAACCAGGGATCGGCAGAGTTTGCTCAAAGTTTGAACGAACATTTGTTATTAAACTTAAGAATTTCCTCGAAAATTTTCCCGATTAATTTCCTAGGAAAAATTATTTAACTTGTAAATAATCTATTGTTAATAACCTAGGTTAGAATATAAAAAACAATATTCAAAAATTTTCGGGAAAAGTGCCTAGGAAAAATATTATTTACAAGTTTAAACATATGTGCCTAGAAAATTGACTAGCAAAATTTGTCGAGGAAATTGTCTAGGAATTTTATGAGAAACAGTCTATGAATTAGATTTTCACAAGTTTAATGATTTTATCCGTCTTAAAAAAATTCGGGTTTTAAAAAAAAATGTTTCAGTTAGGTAGCTTTTTTTTAACTGGGCCCACCCTACTCAGTCGTTTTTCTCGAAGCCCATACCAGATATCAACAAACGGTTATCTGCTATGTGTAGCCAGGTAAATTTGTGGCGCTAAAGAATTTTATTTTTTTCCTGGCCCACCATTTCACCGGTAATTGATGTTCCAAACCGATAATTTTTGGAATTAATTATTTTGATATGTGACACCACAACAGGTGTCAAATTACAATTTTAAGGTATCGGCTGAATAACAAAAAAAAGTTTATGTGAGATTATACATTTCAGAGTAGTTTTTCAAGAGAAAATTTTTGGCATTAATAATTTTGACATGTGACACCATGAACGGTGTCAAATTACACTTTTTAGGATCGACTGAAATACATAAGATGTTTATGCAACATAATTGACTAAAAAAGTGTAATTTGACACCCTTCGTGGTGTCACATGTCGAAATGATTGATGCCAAAATTTGTCCCTTGCAAATTTACCCTGAAATGTATGCTCTCATATAAACATGTGATGTATTTCAGCCGATACTAAAAAAGTGTAATTTGACACCTTTTTTGGTGTCACATGTCAATGATTAATGCCAAAAATTTTCTCTTGAAAACTGCCCCGAAATGTACATAATCTAATACGAAATGTATTATCTCACATAAACATTTTCTGTTTTAAGCCGATACCTAAAAATTGTAATTTGACACCTGTTGTAGTGTCACATGTCAAAATAATAAATGCCAAAAATTTTTTCTTGGAAAACTACCTAAAATTGCATCTTCCCATATAAATATTGTTTGATGCTCTTGAAAAAAATATTTACCAGTTTGGAACATCAATTACTGGTTGGCCAGGAAAAAACAAATAAAATTTAGCGCCACTAATTTACTTGGCTACACATAGCAGAAAACCGTTTGTTGATATCTGGAATGGTCTTCGAGAAAAACGACTGAGTAGGGTGGGCCCAGTTAAAAAAAAGCTACCCTTAGCATCCATGGTATGAAAATTACCAATTAATCTAAATTAGCTTCTCTTCAAAAATAAAATATTTTAAAACTTTAATATTTAATTTTAAAATTATTATGGGACAGTATTTTTTTGGTAAAATATATATTTTAGGGGTAAAAATTTGTTTTTCTCATCCGATGTTGATGCCCATATAAAAAGTGCTGACCTTATCTTTATCTCCGTCAATACTCCTACTAAGACATATGGAGTAGGAAAAGGTCGCGCCGCCGATTTAAAATATGTCGAAGCCTGTGCCCGTCGAATCGCAGAAGTTACCAAAGGATTCAAAATTGTAGTGGAGAAAAGTACCGTTCCTGTCAGAGCTGCTGAATCAATAAAAACTATTTTGACATATAATACCAATCCAGCAAATTCATTTCAAGGTATAAATCATATTTGGGTGCGCACCAAGCCTTGATTCTATCTTATTGAGCAATAAACTAAAACAAACAACAAACAAACCGAGAAAAAATTAAGACAAAAAAATTGGTCATTTTTGACAAAAAAATTCGTTGGCAAAAGTTGTTTATACACAATGTAAAATAAAATGACGTTGTAAGGGTTTGAATCTACTTTAGTGTTTTCTACTTAAGTAGTTAAAACTGTTTTTAAACACATAATCAATTTATCTCAGATTATTAAACTGAGAATTATCTCACATTAATAACATATTACAGTGAAGTCCGTTTATCAGGACGCGTCCTATCAAAATAAAAAGTACTAAAGCGCGAAAAGTACTGTACAATAAAAATATGCCTTGATATCATACATTTGTTACATAAGAATCGTACTATAGTGTATTTTTATGGTGAAGAAAAGTACTTTTCGCAGTACAGTAGTTTTTATTTTAATAGGACTGATAAACGGAATTCATTGTAGATTTTAAGGTAAATCTTTATGGCGATTACTTTAAGTTTTTCAACTGATTATTACGAAAAATTGCATCAAAATTACATGTACTGTATGTCAGCAAGAACACTTCGGTGGATTATTTTTTTCGTTTTGATTTTATGAAAGCAAATTAGATAATTCACATTTAAGAAATAAGAATTTTTAAATTTGTTTTTAATATGAATTTTAAATATTTATTTTTTGTAGTATTATCAAACCCCGAATTTTTGGCTGAAGGTACTGCCATGAACGATTTGCAAAATCCAGATCGAGTTCTGATCGGAGGCGAGGAAAGTGATGGTGGTCACAAAGCAGTCGCAATGCTGGCAGAAGTTTACGCCAATTGGGTACCAGATAGCAGAATTATTCGAGTGAGTCTTTTCGCAAAAAATGGCAACGGTATTTTTCGATATTTTTATTGAAATTTTTATCAGCCAAAAATACAGTCGCCCCAAAAAACATTCGAAAAAAAACTTGTTTCAATAAAATTTTTAGACAAATGTTTGGAGCTCAGAACTTTCAAAATTGGCTGCAAATGCTTTATTAGCCCAAAGAATTTCATCAATAAACGCCATGTCTGCTGTATGCGAAGCAACGGGCGCAGATGTTTCAGAGGTAATTTTTTCATATTTATTAATAATTTATTTTGAAATTTACCCATTTTCTGAAGAAAATTATTAAAATAATTTTTATAATACATTATCTCCATGAAGATATATATCTTCTTATTTTTTTTTAATTTAGCTTGCTTTGGCCTGTGGATCGGACTCTCGAATCGGATCAAAATTTCTGAGAGCATCGGTTGGATTTGGTGGATCATGCTTTCAAAAGGATGTTCTTAATTTAGTGTATTTATGTGAAACTCTTAATTTACCAGAATGTGCACAATACTGGAATCAAGGTAATTTTTCTCAATAAATTAAGAGGAAATAATAGTTGGCGTTATAAACAGCATTGATTTTGCTTGTATAAAATTGCATAAAAAAAGCGAAATTTTTTTTTGTCAAAATTTTTGTATATACCATATATATTTGCTTTTTTTGACGAATATTTTTGTGTTCGTTTATCATATTATTATAACGTACTGATGAAGAACCTGAAAATTCTAAATATATTTACATGACAATAAAAATATTAATATACTTGTATATTTTCAACTGCAGAACTTCCTTTTTTAAGAAAAAATGAAGCAAACCTTATTTTATGGAGACGTGCATATGCGAAAATTTTCAGAGAAATCATTTAAATATTTTTTTAGTTATTTTAATGAATGATTATCAACGACGACGATTCGCTTCTAGAATTATTGCTAGTTTGTTCAATACAGTATGTGACAAAAAACTCGCAATTCTTGGTTTTGCATTCAAAAAGGATACTGGAGACACCCGGGAAAGTTCGGCAATTTATGTTTCGAAATATTTACTTGATGAAGGTGCAAAATTACATATTTATGACCCAAAAGTACCACGCAAGCAGATTATTGCAGATTTAAGGTTAGTCTGGAATTCAATAAATTTATGCAGAAGATTTTTTTGGGTAAATTTTCCGAAGAGATTTTTTGGTCCAAATATTTTTCGTCAACATTATTGTATTTTTCATCTAACAATAATAAATTGGATTTTGTTTTTTGCCAAAAAATTTGACAATTGATTTAAGTCATCCGACTATTTCTGATGAAACAACTGTAGAAAAATGCGTCACTCTCCATGAAGATGTTTATGAAGCTTGCAAAAGTGCCCATGCTATTGCTGTGTGCACAGAATGGGATATGTTTGCAGCGCTTGATTGGAAACGAATTTACGATAATATGCTTAAACCAGCCTTTGTTTTTGATGGTCGTGGAATTCTTCCGCATAAGTGAGTACATTTTAAATAAGAAAGATTGATTTTTCTTAAGTTCTGTCCTTTCAAAGATATTATTAAATTGAAAAACCATAATAATTTGGGTAAAATTTTTAATCCTAACTTTTGTTATAAAAATGTGTTACCGCAAGAAGTCTAACAATTTGAAGAAAAAACATGTGCAATAAAAAATCTTATTTCTCAAAAATAACCGGCATTTTATTGCCTGCCTCAATTTTAGATTTATGTAATATAATATTTTCAGTCATTTGGTTGGCCTTGGATTCACTGTCGAAGCCATTGGTAAAAAAATCTCGGCTAATGTCCAAAATTTCCACATTTCAAAAGAAGTCCTTTCGCCTACACAGCGTGTTTTGCCTTAGAAGATAAATCTGCCTCTAGTACTGTGATTTTTGCCTTAACCATAATCTGTTACCAAACCTCGTTATATTTCTAGTCCTGGGTTGTAGGCATAAATTTCGTATTTTATTCCTTATTTCATAACTAACCGTGTGTGCAATCAAAATACATTGGTCTATCTGTTATAATATGTGCCAATGGCGAGATTTTTTGTCAGAGCAATTGTCTACGCGTTTTTATAGGAGAAAAATAGGAGAATTTTTTGAGAAACCCCATATTTAAGTGTAATTATGCAATTTCGAGGCCTACTATTACTAAATGAGCGAAATTACTTTTGTGTTAACCTGCAAGATTTTTTTTCTCAACTATTACTACATGTATGTTTCGAAAATGATTGAATAAATCGTAAGCTCATCAAATATTAGTTTTCTAATGCAAAAAAATGATATTTAAGTGTTAACCGGTTAAATCTGGTATAACGGTCATTCGGCTGCTCACACAAATCTTCATGTCACGTCTTGGAAGCTTTCCTACCAATATCCTTTGAGATTTTAAAAATCCATTTATGAGAAAAACCTTTGCAACTGACTCACTTTTTCGATCATGCTGAAATAAATCTCGCTAATATATCAATTATGGGGCTTCCTGGTCACTTTTTACTAGATTTTTGGCCAAACTTTTTAAATAATTAGGCTTTTGAAAACAACTCACCCGATTACATTATTAGATAGCTCAAACTGAGCACAAATATCTTGTGAATAATAAAATACTAAAATTAGTCCAAATCCGACCATTGCTTCCAATTTTTTCAAGAAAAACTAATAATTAAAAAATTTCAGAAAAAAAATGGTCCAATAGACCAATTTTAGGATTACCAAGATATTTGTGCTCAGTTTGAGCTATCTAATAATGTAATCGGATGAGTTGTTTTCAAAAGCCGATTTATATAAAAATTTTGGCCAAAAATCTAGTAAAAAGTGACCAGGACGCCCCATAATCGATATATAAATTTAGGTAATGTTTCGTTTTTATTTCACAACA
The DNA here is from genome assembly GCA_004367855.1 of Oikopleura vanhoeffeni. NCBI lineage: Eukaryota > Metazoa > Chordata > Appendicularia > Copelata > Oikopleuridae > Oikopleura > Oikopleura vanhoeffeni. The sequence continues at coordinate 331,980 of SCLH01000203.1, forward strand.
ACGCATTATTTCCGGTTGCAATGACATTTTATCAGTTCTGATTATTTGCGCCTAAATTTGAACAGATTTCACAGCGATTTCTCATGTACTTACTATGTCCACATTAATATTATGACCGCATTTCAAAGAATGTCCAAAATTTATGTTTAAGGGGGTGGTCATGTCTGATTTGCAATTTTGCAGTGCTATTTCAGGAAAATCTGAATCTTGAGCAATAATTCCGAGAATGCCAATTTGTAGATCTATCCTTAATCTTGCGAAAAAGTACATCAACAAATTAATTTTTGACATGTACGAGCAATAGTACAGTATCGTAACAAAATGACCTTTTCCAAGCTGCAAAATCTATCTCCTCTCAGGTTTATTTTGAAATAAACCATTAATTTAACATAACCTGTATAATTGATTCAAAACTTCTATGGAGCGTTTTTGTCGATAAAGTGCTATATTTTTTCTAGAATTAGCAATAAACCACCGTTTTGGACTTTGTTCATCGGAAAAAATCTATCTCCTCCTAGGTTAAAATTCAATCAATATTTTGCAAAATGTAGCTCAAAACCAAATTAAAACTTCTATGGAGCGTTATTGTTTAATTTCGACCCCAAACTCAAAATATGAAATTTTCAAGGTCACGTAAAAAAATTTCCGAAAAACAATGTGCTTCGATTTCTTTGAAAGTAGGCTCAAAAGAAAGCCATTGAAACACTGATGATTAAGTTTGCTTACGTCAAGACGTTATTTTGAAGGTTTAGTGGTCGAATTCGAGCCAGCGTTATTTTTTAACTTCATCTTTTTAAAAATACATCGAAAAAATTCTTAGTAGACTTAATTATCACCCCGTATCAATTTGGAGCATTCTGATTGCTTCTAAGTCTTCATAAAAATCAGACATGACCATCCCCCCTTAAACAGTTTGTTTTGAAAAACCGATAATTTTTAACATTTTTTTGACAATTTTAGGATATTTTCAGGCCGGTTGCTTATCCGCTATTACGGTAGAGTGCCTCTATAATGACGGACACTTTTTACAAATAGTTTGCCGCGGTCATCGTAGAAGGACGGACCATTTTTCCGAAAAGTTTGCCAGTCATCGTATAAGGACGCATGGTTTTTTTTATTTTAACCCAAAATTTAAGGTCCACCAGGATCTTGCTAATAATTTTTTCGAAAGTTTGCCTATAAGGACGAACGGAACGAAATCGGATCGTCCTTATAAAGGCACTCTACTGTAATAATTCTACATAATTGTACTGTTAACAAAGTTTGTAATACAAACAGCAGCGTGTTTTTCTAGATAAATTAGTTTCTCTATTTTTTCTTTAAATTTTGGGAGATTTTTTCGGTTATTTTCATTTTTGGGGCTACTGTATCGTGAAATCTCAGGAGTACAAGAGTTGAGCCCTAACGGGTACAAGTTTGCCATTTAATGAAGAATGAGCTCAAAAATATCAATGATATGATATCATATATGATTTTATAACGTTTTTCATGTTCTCCGGGCTGAAAACCCTCAAAATTTTGAGACGGCCCGAATAATTTTCTTTATACATTTCCGGAGCTTCTGTCTACAGAAATTGTTAATGCAAATTTGTGAAAAATCGATTAAAATCATGGTTTTGTTAAAGGTCAATTTTTATGTTAAGCTTGTCCATGAAATTAAATATTTAACGGTCCTGCGTCACCTAATTAATGTCATAAATTATAAATTCAAATTATTGCAATTATGACACTTGAGCAGAAAAAATAAATATTTTATATTCGCTGACATTTTCAATTCGTTTTATTGGTCTATAGTTTAATTATGAAAGTATACAATGCAGCCACAGATGAATCTTATACGTTTTTTGGTAATTTGAACACTGTTTAACTTGAAAATAGAGACGTCTGATTTTTTTTAGGTCATTTGAAAATAATTCGTAAACAGAATGAACTTAGTTTTTTTTGAAAGTATGCTCAAACGAAATCCAGGCAATCCTAAAGAGAAAATTGACTTACGTCGACCCGATATTTTGAACTTTAATTCTTGAGGGCTCAAAAGCTGGTTTTTAGGCACTTTGAGCGGTCAGACTGTGATAACTACATATCCGATCAACATATTGTCTTTTGAACACATACTAAGACACATACACTCGAAAAAAGGGTAAATGTTTTGATATCCCTATCGCCTGCGTTAAAACTCGCACCTCACGATGAGGATTAGGAATTTACATATCGGGGATAGTAGTAAGGCCAAAAATCTTTATAATATTTTAATTTTGAAAATCGAAAATATAAGGTATTCTGATTTAATCGATCAAGAAGCATTTGATACCTAAATTTCAGAGAAATCGTCAACAAAAAAAGGATAAAATATTTTGTAAGGTCGGTGATAGAACTTTTAGACTTAATTAATCTGCTGGGAGCCTCCAAGGGTTAATGGTGATTAATTAACAATCACCGGTAATTTGTCCTGCTTAACAGTTTACTTGAAAACCGAAAAAAAATTATGTGGTTAACTTATTTAAAGCTGTCTAATCAAACTAACAAAAAAACGTTTGAAAAGCAAGGTTAATTAAACCACGTGATACTACGTCATGGTGGGCTCCAGGAAATGTATGTTCATCTTCATAACTGCGCAGTGCTTTGTTCTACTTAATAATTTTGTCTGATTGACTTTATCTGTTTGGGAATCACAAAATATTTTTAATAAGTTCAAAATATTCATGAAAAAATCACGTTTTTTGGGAAAAAAATTGTTAGTTTTCTCGATTTAATGAAATTATTTGATTATTTTTACATATTAAGCCAAATATGGTATATAGTTATCACTCTGGCATGATTTTTCACAAATTATTTTATTTTCAAAACATATCAGTTTATCCATACTAAAATCAAAATCGAAATATTTTGAAAATTTCACTCCCAAAAAAATATTTCCTGCTCCAGATATGTCTAGAAACTAATTGTTTTCGCAACTGTACTCAAATACTTTCCTAATACTGCCTTTTTCCGATAATTAATGCTTTATTTTCAAAGACTGTGTTGGACATTAAAATAGTGTTCCAAATGGTAGGTGAAGAAAATGGTTTTGTGTGGCTAAATTGAAATTATAATTCCAAATTTTGATCAAAAAGTATCTTTTCGAAAGTAAAAGTTTAGAAAACATGGCCTTTCATCAACTCGTGATAAAATTTGAACCAAGTATCCGAAATTTTTCAGATTCACATTGTGAAAAATTTTAAATGTATTGGAAGGAAAGTTTCTGCGACTCATTTTTTCCATCATTTTGGCTGATGTTAATGAACTCTTAGCGCTTCAAAGCTATATGGATTATTATCCCCTGGTCACTTAACAAACTTATTTGCGTTAAAGAATATGGATAAGTTTTTAAAGTGAACCACGGGGATAATAATGGATATGCTCGGAGGGTTAAACAGTTTTCCGAAAATTTGTTCGTGGTTTATTTCATAATATATTGATGGTGAAATTTTTCATGCGTTAAATTTTTGTGAGCTATTCTTACGCAGCTTTTATCGTTGCGGATTTTATTTTCTTGTCGTTCCGCGGCAAGACCTAATTTCGAAATAATCTTCTGTATTACTTAGAATAAATATCATAATAAAAATTCTATGAATGTTTTTTATGAAAAATACATTTCTCGAGCAAATTGTGATTGTGCGCCTTTAATGTACCCACAAGACCCTTAACATTTTTTAACTATCTAATTAATTACATTTCGTTTTACAAAACTTACCTCTTAAAATTGTTAGGAAAAAAAGCAGGGACCTTCCGGGGCATCTTATCACGTCCTGTTCCTTCATATTCAATAGTTTGTGTCTGCACATGTTCCTACTTTAATCTGAACAGACGCCTGTCAATTTAATATCATTTACTTTTAGTTTAATTAATAATAAAAGAGATTTGCAGATCAAAAAATTTGTTTATTTACATAGAATCGTTTTATCTAAAAGAGGAAATGAATCAAGCAGGGTTTTCAGTATAGCAGACCTGAGTTCTTGTAGTAACGAAATAGCATGATACGCTTTATTGAGTCGTGTAATAATTATTCATATTCCTACGGAGAGATATATTTTCCGCATAAATTGTAATAATTTGATGTTATGTTCATTCGGTTATTAATGCTTCGTGGCTGAAACAAAACCAGCAAAATATCGGATACAGCGACCAGAAATTCACCCTTTATCTGTATTGCAGCTGTATTACAGTAAGAGTGCCTTTAGTAGGACGTGGTCCTGAGGATTTTAAAGTACTGTCCCACGAAACAGTACCTTACTGTACAGTACTTATATGCTTTGGTATGATAATATGTTACCATACGTATCGTACTATGGCGTATTTTGAAGGGGACCGTTAAGTACCTTTCGTAGGACATTACTTTTAAAATATTAAGGACGCGTCTACTAAAGACCTTTCTGTAGGTAGACGGCAGTACAGTTTGTTTATTTTTTGAGTCCCGAAATTGCCAACTTGCTGTGAAAGTGAATTATCTCGTCGAATAAAAAAATTTCCAATTTTATTTCTTAACTCTCGGTTATCGTCGAATAGCTCCGCTTTCAAATATATTAAACCTAATGTTTACCAATAGTTACATTCGCGGAAATTTTATTTTACATCAAGTCTTGCCATTCCGGGACTAAAAAGTAAACATGCAAGCTATATAAAACGAAGAAATCGTCATTATTCTGGATCAATTTTGTTAGAATTAATTTAAATGTCAGCCAAACATATTTGTGTTTCAGCCTCATTATCCTGAAAATACTAAAGTCGTATCTAGAATTATTTTCTCCGATCCCGAAAATTAATAATTCTATTTCTGTTCAACCAGAAATTTACTTTTTCTGATGTTTTTTTTGTTTGTTTAAAGCGATTTGGACGAGGATGTAGCCCTTTTACTTTAACACGTTTATGTGCCGTTTTAGTTATGTCCAAAAAGGGGGGGTTGGCCACTGACAAAAAAAGTTGTCTGTCAATTAGTATATAGTAACTAAAAACCCACCCCCCTAGAAAACGATCTGGGGCATGGTCTCGTCGCTTTTCCAATCATCGAGTTCTCCCACAAGAGGGCGGCAAAGTCGAAGCGGAGGTTACGATTTTCTCTCTTAATTACATATCGTCACTCTCTTCATGTGTTCAAATGAGCGGGATTCTCAATGAGCAAAAAGTAATTGTGGTGGTTTTTGGTCTGACTTTATAAAAATACAGTAGATAACCTTCGAAAAGTGGTATTTTGCCGGTTTGGATCCATTTATTCGAATAACGCTCATCCAAAATTTGTTTTATCTATGCTCATTCGATTCTCAATACAATTTGCGAACAAATAATTGTGGACTACATTTTTTCATTCATGTATTCCCAACAAATTTATACATGTATAAAAATGAAAGCTAAAATATCTGATTTTCAAATTTTGAAGGGTTTTTTTTAAGGTATCTACTGATTTTTAATAAGTCAGCAAAAAAACCACCAAATTATTTTTTTGCTCATTGAGAAATCCGCTCATTGACACCATGGAATGAAGTTCAATCGAGTGTAATTAATGAGAAAAATGGTACCGTCCGTTTTCGACTTTTGCGGCCTCTCTGTGGAGAACCGAATGATTGAAAAGGGACGAGACCCATCACCCAATCGTTTTTTGGGGGGGTTAGTACTTATATCAGATCTTTTCAGGCCACTTTTTTTGGGACACTTACCCCTTAATCTCGACAATCCGAAAATGACAGAAATAACTCAGTAAATACAGATACCAAATATCTGTTATTACTTTTACACGTTATGTATCCACAATGTGAAGTGTTTGTAGCGCTTATCGAGCCAATCATCCCGCCATGTGTGAAAGTTACGAAGCAATAACTACACGTCAAAACTAGAATTCTAGCATTATGCGATGGTCCTAGCGTTCGAATCTACGAATCAACATATATTTATGTTATCTGTATTTACTGAGGTAGTTTTTTTTTAGACAGCGCCAGATTTGATTTTTTACGCATTTTGTCATTTATAAAAATCGTAGAAAACTAAATTTTTGAATTTTGTTTTTCACCTGATCTTTAGTAATTTCTTCTAGTTTCGCAATGATATCCCCCACCATTGGGCTCATTCGGCGTCATTTGAAAATCTCTAATTTTCAAAAATTTTGCAAATTTTTTCGAAAATTCAAAAAAAAAAAATGCCTTTAGCTGAAAGCTTTTTAAGTTTCCATTTTGAATGCAAAAACCGTTTTTGTGATATACTCATACGGTTCGTCCTGTGGTGAATAAGGTCAAATTGTCGCGTCTAAAAATGTATTTCTGTATTTCGTATGCTAGAATTTTCTAATGTTAACGGCTACCTCTTACATTATTACTAGATAAGTCGATTTCGATCCGTTGTATTTTCCAGTATGTTTTATCGCATCAATTTTTTTCAGGGAAGGAAAATTTTGAGCCGGTTAACGACTTCGAGTCTCCAACGGCTTAACTAAAAAATTTTTCCAAATCTAAAGCACTCCCTTCAGGTAGATGACCCTGTTTCCAAGTTCATTTAAATTGTATTTATAATTTCCGGAATTGAATCTCAATTTAATTTTAGTATGTATCTAGGTTATGATAGCGAGTAGTCGCCCAAACTCGTCGCCGATTCGGGTTAATTTAGCGTCATTTCTCCTACGCAGCACTGATTATTTCTGACGTACTGCACGATGAATCTGCTCCAATTTCTAGATGAGCTTAAATAAGCGAAGTGACTCAAATCAGTCACAATAGTAAATCCTTCAGCGTCAAATTGAACTTCCCGGAAATAAAATAATAGATCTGGTGCACCTGGTGGTGGTGTAGCATGCCGGGATTTCCGAAAAAATGCTGTCGCTGAGAGCGCATAATATGATTAAATCCGCTTTGTTGCTATCAATAAACTAAAAATAAAGGTATTATTTTAGCGTGGAGCATGTTTTTAGGCCAAGCTTTGGTTTGGAATTTCAAATTCATCGGAATAACCTCCCGAAAATTTATCAATATTTTTTGTAATCTTTCAACTTGAAAATTTTAGAGTGAAACTTTGTAATTATGAACAAAAGATTAATAAAATGAGATGAATAAGTTATGAAGACGATTTTTATTAATCGATTTGTATAACTGCTTCTGTCTAAGTATTACTCTTGAAATAGGACAAAATCTTCATTATTTCTTTTAATAAAGACTTGCAAGAAAAGCTTTGAAAACGGTTTGTGGCATTCTTCAAAGTTGTTTTCGAAGCGTGTTTCTCAAAGTTGAAAAATTGAAATATTTTGTCATCTATAATTCATTTTGGAATAACACCCAGTCCCTTTACGGTCTGGTTTAATATTATTATTGGGATTCCCAAGAAACACATTTTTTAGCATTCATCTAGACAAAAATCCCATTGCAGAATTTTCTAATTTGATTGACACTCCGGTCTCAACCCGAATTGTGATCAATGGTTTGGTGGGTTTTGAATCTCTGTAGACCCACAACTTTTTTTTCTTCAAATAGCCGGAAAATTATAGTTTTGTATGTTCCTATTAGTATTCTAATAGGTTATATTCATTGACACTGTTTAATTAGTATTAATAATTATATATAACTATACAAACTTGTAACTGCTAATACAATTTAGCTCCTTATGGTATAAAAAATATAAGTTTTCTGGCTAATTTTAAAGGAAAAAACTGTTCGACTTACTTAGATCGAACGCTCCAATGTCATTAGAATGCCTTTGATAAAAAATACATTAATTATTTTAAAATTTAGGTACAATTTATCACAAATGAAGGCAACGAAATCGAGATAGATCCTTTTCTGACCTGGCCGCTTGCATGCTCAGCCCCGAATCGATCTACATCGGTACAAAACTGTTCATTACCCGCTTCCCCAGAAGAATTAGCAGGAATTTCGAGATTGTGGGGTCCTTGCGCATCATTCAGGCTATTTTTTACTCAGAAGTTTTATCTGATATAGACTCTTTCTTTATGTTGATGTCTGATGTTTGTTTCTGGCCCACCACAGAAATTTGGGCAGCATTTTTAAACAGTTTATAATGACCACCAGCGTAAACTTAAAATACTGTTAATACAACAAAATTTGAATGTAGATACAAATTTCTTGTTCTTGAAAAATTGTTAACATTGTTATAAATAAGCTGGTTTCTGACCTTGGAAGTCATTTTTTTAATTTCGCCCACCGTTTCATACTGAAAATTCTTAGTAGTGAATAAATGCTTCAGCCGTTTCAAAACGTATTTCATTAAAAAACATATTTTTAGGTTGGCGCACTAGCACACGGGTCGGATGGATTTCAAGGTTCTGCCCAATCCCAATTCATTCTTACTCCATCTGGTGTGTTACTCAAGTGAATTACTGGCGTTTTTTCTCATGATCTGACCCGCCTACGCGAAAAGCGATTCCGTGACACGCTGAAGCCGTTTCAACTAGAAACTTGCAAATGGAATAAGAACTTTTTTGCCACTGTCTATACCGGCAATGAAAGGATATGTTTGAGATCAAAAACCTGATCAACTACAGCGTTTCATTACAATCCCTTAATATTAATAAAAAAAATTCCGCTGGCACTCTCATCTTTATTTTAGTTTATCGTGTAGGTGGAAAATTAGTCATCATAAAACTTTTGCTTGACTCACAATCCGATAGGTCAGGGTGAGAAAACGCGATTAGAGATCAAAAGCAATTACGATCAATGAAAAGAAAAATGTTCATAAGTCGTTTTTTTTAAGCTGCATTAGGTAGCCATGATTTCAGTTGTAAGAAAAAATGAAAAAAATAATGTTTCAACAATTTCTTAGATGAGAAACTTTGGGGGTAACCGATGGAGTTCATACTCTCGATCTGTACATGAAAGCTCTTGAAATTTTTAACGTTAAATATTTTGAGGTCAAATTTTGAAATATGACGCCCATTTGGGGTAAAATTACAAAAATCGACTCATTTTGGCGGTCATGTTACATATATATTCGTTTTATAGAGAATTTTATTGTTGAATTTAAATCTGCAAAAATGGTTTTTCAAAAGTATAATGACCACAGAATGACCAAAACAAGGTTCTGGGCTAGCTCGGAACTTGAAGGTTTTCTAAAAAGTTCCCAATTTAAATATATTTTCATTTTTAAGGGTACATTCAATATCAGGCAAAGACGAAATGACTGTAAACCTCAAATGACACAAGTGCGGCTACGACGAGCACACAATTTAATTGTTTTCGGGAATTTTTTAAGGTTAGCGATTTCATTAATATTTTGCAACTACGGAAAACGAAAACTGACCTTTAAATTGTTCAAAAAATGGACAAAAAATCGCGCTAGAGAGCTAAAATTTAAATTATTTATAGCATATTTAATTGTTAAAAAAACGTTCGGTTATTTGGCAGATCCTAGAAAAGTTTAGTTCTATCTCCTCCATACAAACATATCAAAATAAGCTGAAATTCTTGAACAAATCTACGTGATATTTAGAATAGCGCTTTGATCAGGTGATAACTTTTCTAGATCTGCAAATAACCGACGTTTTTTTTGACCAAACTATAATAGGCATGGGTATATTTCCGCTGCCAAATGCAAGCATATGCTGCACCAAATTATGGTTAATTTGTATCAGTGAAGTCGAAAAGACAGAGTTATAACTGATCATAGTGACCACAAGAGCCGTCTAGAGGGCAAAAAGAGGATAAAATATGAAACCTACTTTTTAGTAGTAAAGTGATATCGTGTTTGAGCGAATTGAGTTTCAAACTCATTTGCAATACATTTAAATTTGCTGTGTCGAATATAAAAAAAATTGGATCGGGTATATTTATGAAAAAAAATATTTCGAAAATTCCAGTTTTTGCCTCAGAAAAACGGGTTATTTCAAAAAGTCTATTACCAGTGAACCAGTGACTTGGCAAAAACAAAAAAGTTTGCCATGTCAAACATTTACTTTGTACATGATACAAAAAACCATTTTGTCAAATATCTCTGTAATCTCGGAGAATAATTATGCAGACAGGGTGGGTTTCATCAAAAAAAGCTACGTTTAATATTTTTGTTTGAAAAACCCTGCCTTACAGAAAAATATATCTACAGATTAAATTTGTAGCACCGGAAAAAATCAATATTTTTTATCTATCAAGAAATTTTTTTTAGAAAATATTATATCGATTGTAATCCAGCGAAATTTACGAAAAAAAAAGTAAATCAGATGAGTTTTTTTTATTATGATAGAAAAATCGACAAAGAAAGCTTCTTCGTTAAAGCAATTTCATAATAAGTTATTTCTGAACTTTGTGTATTCAATTGAAAAAAATATTGTACAGAAAATCAAAATTTGATTGCGAACAAGAACATCTACATTAAACAAAAAAATTATTCTTCTTATTTCACTTTTTGATACTCTAGCGCCTCTAAGTGAATTTTCCAATTTTAATGGTCATTTTCGGTTTCTCTGAAGTTATTTTACATTCCTTGCCCTTTATTTTTTTAGGGCCCGAATATAGCCAGCGTTATTGCTCTTAGCCGGCTCTGTGGCATCTTTTCAAATTTACGGTCATTTTCTGATACCGAATTTACCCCATAGACTCATTTTTAAGCCTGCAATATGGCCCGGTTTTTGCTCTCCAGCGGGCTTCGTTGATCAATTCAGAGCTTAACTTTGCTGCAAATTAACTTTATAATTTGTGAACATTCATTTTGATTATGATAATTAAATTTAAATATAAAAAATTCAATTAGTAGACTTATATTTGTCGTCAATTATTTTTCATTTTTCGAAAAAATGTCAATTACTTGAGAATTTTTCCAAAATTCTGATTTTGGTTCATTTCCAAACAATTAAACCTAATATTAAAATCGACTTTTATGGCCTTTAGCCGATTCGGAGCTCATTTAAAGAATACAATTACAAATATGATATGCATTCTATGGGCCTTCGGTCCGATTGGGCTTTTTTCCAAAAAAAAATTTAAAAATAATAAAATCGCTTTTATCGGCCTTCGGTCGATTGAAGCTCATTTCTTAAGAAATTAATTAAGAAATATAGAATCCAGCCTTTTGGCCGATTTGAATACTCATTTATCAAAAAAAATTAATTTAAAATATAAAATCGCATTCTATCGGCACTTCAGCCGATTTGGAGTGCTCGATTTTCCAAAAAAGTAAAGTAAAAATATAAAACGCCTTCTATCGCCTTTGGCCGATTTGAGGCTCATTTTCCAAAAAACATTAAATTAGAAAATGATAAAACTCGCCTTCTATCGCCTTTTGGCCGATTTGAGGTTCATTTTCCAAAAAAATTAAGATTAAAAAGTATTAAATCCCTTCTATCGGCCTTCGGCCGATTTGAGCACATGTTTTACAAAATAGAATTAATAAATATAAGATCGCCGATGCTCTCCAGCGGCCACTTTCGTCATTTTTTGAAAATTTTAAATGTTAATTTCGTTTCCCTGATATCGCGTTAACCCTAGATACAAAATGTTAAATGAAATCGGAAACTCTTAAACAAATTAAATTTCTCTCTAAGGCGGCACTTGCATCATTTCTTGAAAATTTCAAGGCCATTTTTCCTGTATTTTGATTACCCCTAGAGCGAGATGATTATTGGAAATCAGAAATCTTGTTCAACAAATTGCTGAAATTATAAATCTTTTGCTCCCTAGCGGCACTTGTGGTCATTTATGAATTAAAGTCTATTTTCGTTTTTCTGAGATCGATTACCGTAAAAGCAAATATTCTGAAAATCGCTCTCTTTTAAAATTGCTTATAATTTTCATATTTTGCTCTCTAGCGGCACTTGTGGTCATTTTTGAAATTTTTAAAGGTCATTATCGTTGTCCCTGATCGTTAACACCTATAAACGTAATAATGGTTGAAATTGGGCAACTTGAAAATTCAAGTTTACGAGCAGCTTTTAACCTTGTTTTTGGTATTCTGGGGTCTTATACAGTTTCGGAAAAAAAATATGTTGCAGATTCAATTCACATTGAGACTCTCCATCGGATTGATATGAAATGACGCCCAAATGAGATCGATTCTGTAATTTGACCAAAAACTTTGACCTCTCAGAAAAAGGTCAGAGACGAAAGGTAAAAGAAATCAGTCTCATTCACGCCACAGGTGACGCAGAAACGAACAATTTGAGATTTTAACCGGTAATTACGGAATTCCCGCGAACCCGGTCAAATCGAAGCCTTGCCATGCATGTATCAAACCTTGACTCTCAGATTTTATAAATTTCAAATAGGTTGAGCCATCTTCCAGAAGAACTCGTGCAACTGACCTGCTTGAAAAAGGGACCGCGAAAAAAAATAACCGCCCTGTATTTTCATAAGTAAAAAAACATGCCGGCAAATTACAAGGTTAAATCTGAGGATAATCTGTGAAATTTTTTGTATAATAAAAAACACCAAATATACCCACTTTGACTACCTAAATTTCTCCAGAGTCGTTTTTTCGATTTCCGGTTTATTGAGAAACACAAGGTCGTGATTTATTTAGATACATGCAGAGTTTGAGATAAGTCGGAAACTGGCACTACGATCCTGTATATGATTTTGGGTCAATAAACTTCTTACTGTGCGTGTGCGTAAAAACAAGTAAACGAGGCAACGAGTAGTAACCTGTTAGCAAAAAAATATATATTTGAACCAAATATCAGCAAAAATACGTGTGTCGATTCCAACTTATCTCAAACTCCACTTTCATGTATGTAAAGAGAAACGAACCAAAACCTAATCGCCTTTTATCCCCTATGCTAAGATCCTGCTTGAAGCAGACGAACTTGGTGCAGCATTTGGCTCTGGAAATGCAAAAACTTTTATAACAATTTTCGCCGGTTTTCAAGGGAATTAAATGACGTTGTCACCAGTATGACTGGCAAAATGATCTGGTCGAACATTTTGATAAGTGATCGAGAGAAGGAAAGTCGGATCCAGGAAGGTTGATAATCATGCGAACACTGTGGGGGCACGCGAGACGTTTTTATTGTCTTGCGCGAAATTGGTTGAATAATGATCGCAACACGTAGATACAATATATCTAAATAGTTTTTAAAAGCAGCATCTCATATCAGCAATCCCTGAAAAATTCACAAAAAAGATTGTAAATAATGAAAAGAAAAATAAATTTAAATTAAATGGTGAAAAATTCAATGTTTCTAAAAACTGTTTCAGACCAACTGTTATGTTTTAGGCCCCTTTATTCGAATTCAACCTTGTTTTATTATTTTTAATTGAGAACGCTGTTTTAATTATCATAGTCAAAATTCACAATTCGTCAATTTTACTATGTATAGAGCTCAAAACGCTCCAAAACATATCGAAGAAATACTAAGTGCACGAAGTTACTTTTTTCATCTTTTTTAAGATTAATATTGCATTTTATTCTATGACTTTTGTTTAACTTCCGAAAGCGAATGTAATGGAAATATAACGATAAACTTTAATAAATCTATACTTGTCACCCCTGAGTGTTTATGTTTCTGTTAATATTGTATCGCAATATGTTTTGAACGATTTTGGGTCATATCACAATTTAAATAGTTTTTGCAGATTTAAATTCGCATAAAATTATCTTCCATTTGATATGTAAATGACCCAAATGACGTCCTTTTTGTGATTTGACCCCAAAATAGCATATATGTATTTGGTATTATCTATCATGGAACAAGAATTACGCATTTCATTTTAGTGAAGTAAGTCTCCGGCGTAAAGTAATAAAAACATTAATTCTAATGCACTGCTAGTATTAGTTAGCGATGTCCCCATTATCGATCGGCTTTTACCTATAAATTAAAGCTTCTCTTATGTGGCTTTTATAAATCTTAACAAGCTTGAAGCTTCATACAAAAAGGTGCAAATAAAAAATTACTCATACTCTTTTCTTTTAAAGGCCATGCTAAAAAATAATCAACTTTTGGTTTATAATCGAGGCTGCGTGAGCCTAAATTACTTCTAAATTGATTCAAGAATTCCGCTCGAAAAATTAACATTTTTGTTGTTCTTGATCGTATATTTTATTAAGTCCTTCACAGTAATTTATAGAATATATTGAACCAATCTAAGGGCATATGATGCAGAAATTTTCATTAAGACATCCTAAAACAATGCTAATTACCAATCGGACTGAGTTTTTAGGCGACGTCGTGGGAAACGAGGTGCAATAATATTTCACTATAAAATCCGCTCTTGAAATATCCGCTTTCATTTCCAAGGGTCTTTTTTTAGACTTTAAACTGGTATATTAAGTTATCGAAACTGCGTCCTTCAGGATCTTCTCTGAAATTTTAGTCCATAATAAAATTTTCAAGCTATGTCACATAGCTTTGTGCCAATGCAGAGCTGGTGGTTCCGATTTTGCTCTTTACGCGGTTAACTTTGTCTGGGTTTTTCAGAAATCAATAATTTTCTGGTAAAATTACGTGGAAATTAAAAAACCAGCTCTGCAGCAAAATCACCAGCTTGAAAGTTTTATACCAATGGCTCAAAAAATCGTATCCTTACTAGTTCCGAACTATCTCGGTGAATTTCAGGGTCCCAACAAAAGAAGACCCAAGGCCTCGCCAAATGATTGAACAATTCTTAATTTCGCATATATGAAATTTTGCCGAATTCTTGTAGACCCCTTAAGTTGGACACTATAAATCAATACATATGGTTATATTGTAGCCTCATTAACTCCTTATTTTATTAGCCAGCTGTATATTTTCAGTTTCTTCCCGGTGTTTTTTGATATTTATTGTGTACATAAATCATTTCCTAACTTGGTTAGCTTTGAACTCGGTAAATTAATTCTTGCTGCTTTTTGTTCACAAAATTTCATTGCCTGGATTCCACCTTGTCAACTTTCAATTTCCGTAATTTTTGTAATTTCTAAAATATATTCAAATTCATATTTATGTTAAACGCGGATTTGTCGCTGGATGTTTTTGATCATTGACGGGTTATCAATTTACAACTCTCGAAATTTCCCGCTATATTGGTCTGTTTATAGCCTCGAATGGCCGCGCGAATAGCTCGAGCACTAGTACAACGATTTTTCAAAACGTACCCATAAAAATCCGTCTTTAGGTTACCCAACATATCCTTCAAATTTGAAAATAAGTTTATATTTTTTTTCTAATTATCAAAGATACAGTAGCTTCCCATTAAAATAACCGGACAGATAAATAAATTTAATAAACTGCGTGTGTACGGATTTTAAAATTACGCGTTTTGTAAAATGCGCTATATTAGGCCGACTGTAGGTCTTCATGATTTTGTTACTTTTCCTTTTGATTTTTCCCTCCTTAATTCGGTTAAATATCTATCAATCTCTATTCTTTTCATTCTTGCCCTCAGATTTAGTGGCCTACACAACGCTCAGTTAACTTCTTATTGGAAACTTATTAGTTTATCAAAGGTCGGTCACGCTAATACAGCTAATCTTCCGACTGAATTATGCCAATATATGAAAAACGTAAACCATTTGTCTTGGAACTGGCACAAAATTTTTGAAATGTTAAAGTAAGGGGGTGGGCGTCGTAATTTTTTGAGCCTTTATAGAATTTTATGATACGCATTAATAATCGGTTATGGACTTAAAAGTTGACCGACAGGAAATCTCATGGTGCAATTATTTTTTTCAAAAATCATGAACAAAATCTAGAATTTCAAATTTCAAAAATATTTTTTAGCTTTAACCCGTCATAAAAACCGGTATGATTTACCTTGGATATGAACATTTTTTTATTGGGAATATTGAACCCGCCTAAGACGATGCATGAAAAATTTAAAAATTATCCGAAAATTTGTTCTGAATCGAATTCTTAGAAAAATTTCAATATTTTTTAAGCAAAAATGTTAAACAATTATCGAATTTTGGACGGCTGATTGGTTTCAAAATTTCGATTAGCTGTAAAAGCCAGACTTTTTTGATCAGTGAAATTGCTCAAGCTTCAGATTTGGTGGTTAAGCTTTTGTTCCGATCAGTACGAGTCTTTTTTTTTTAAACTTTTTCATTTCCGGTTTTACTTATTAAGTTTCAATATTCTTAGAAATTCTAGGGTGAAATTTCAAAAAATCCGAGACAAACATTTGCCAACACTATATTTATCTACTGATCGAAAAAACGGTCTTATTCTGACGTCGTCTANTTTTCGCAAACTGTACTCAAAATACTTTCCTAAATACTGGCTTTTTTCCGATAATTAAATGCTTTATTTTCAAAGACTGTGTTGGACATTAAAATAGTGTTCAAATGGTAGGTGAAGAAAATTGTTTTGTGTGGCTAAATTGAAATTATAATTCCAAATTTTGATCAAAAAGTATCTTTTCGAAAGTAAAAGTTTAGCAAAACATGGCCTTTCAATCAACTCGTGATAAAATTTGAACCAAGTATCCGAAAAATTTTTCAGATTCACATTGTCAAATTTTAAAATGTATTGGAAGGAGAAGTTTCTGCGATCATTTTTTCCATCATTTTTGGCTGATTTAAAGTGACTTTACGCTTTCAAAAGGCTATATGGATTATTATCCCCGGGTCACTTTAAAAACTTATTTGCCTGTTAAAAGAATAGGGAATAAGTTTTTAAAGTGACCCGGGGATAAAAATGGATATGCCTCGGAGGGTTAAACATTTTTCCGAAATTATGTTCGTGTTTATTTCATAATTTATGATGGTGAAATTTTCATGCGGTTAAATTTTTGTGAGCTATCTTACGCAGCTTATCGTTGCGGATTTTATTTTCTTGTCGTTCCGGGCAAGCCTAATTTCGAAATAATCTTCTTATACTTAGAATAAATATCAAATAAAAATTCTATGAATGTTTTTATGAAAAACATTTCTCGAGCAAATTGTGATTGTGCGCCTTTAATTTACCTACAAGTACCCTATTAACTATTTATTTAACTATCTAATTTAATTACATTTCGTTTACAAACTGTACCCTTAAAATTGTCTAGGAAAAAAGCAGGGGACTTCCGGGGCCATCTTATCACGTCCTGTTCCTCATATTCAATAGTTTGTTCTGCACATTGTTCTTACTTTAATCTGAACAGACGCTTCAATTTATATATTTATTTTAGTTTAATTTAATAATAAAAGAGATTTGCAGACAAAAAATTTGTTTTTTAAATAGAATGTTTTATCATAAAGAGAAATGAATCAAGCATGGTTTTCAGTATAGCAGACCTGAGTTTTTGTAGTAACGAAATAGCATGATTAGAGTGGCCGAAGTGGGGACCATTTTAGGGAAGGGCTAAAAATAAGAAAAAACCGAGGAGGCTATTTTGTAGGAAATTTTACGGAGATTATTTTTTTGAAATTTTGAGAAAAAAATTTTCAAATTTTTGGCCGTTCCTGATTGGCTGAAAAAAAAAGATGCTCAAAAGTAACTTTTGACCCCGGAAATGGAATCGCAAGGTGAAGTTACATTAGAAAACATACTTTTAAATTTTTTTAAAAGTTTAAAAACGGTCATTTAGGGTAGTTGAAATTGGCAAAAATCGTCATTTTCTCACAAAATTAATTTTTTTTTTGAAAAAATCTCGGGACTCCAAGCTAGTTTTTCATACACAAGTAGTCCTCGCTGTGTTGGTTGTAACAAGACAAAAAAAATCAGTCCTAGACCCCCGCTCGGAAAGTTATNCTTACTATACATTAATTATATGCTTTGGTATGATACATATGTTACATACGTATCGTACTATGGCGTATTTTGAGGGGACCGTTAAGTACCTTTCGTAGGACAGTACTTTTAAAATATTAAGGACGCGTCCTACTAAAGACACTTTACTGTAGGTAGACGCATACAGTTTGTTTATTTTTTAGTCCCGAAATGCCAACTTGCTGTGAATGAAATTCTCGTGAATAAAAAATTTCAATTTTATTTCTTAACTCTCGGTATCGTCGATAGCTCGGCTTTCAAAATATAATACAACTAGTTACCATATTCTATTCGCGGAAATTTATTTTACATCAAGTTGCCATTTCCGGACTAAAAAAGAAACATGCAGTATATAAAACAAGAAATGCATTATCTGGATGCAATTTTTAGAATTNAGTTATTTCTGTATTTCGGATTGTAGAATTTTCTAATGTTAACGGCTACCTCTTTACATATTACTAGACTAAAGTCGATTTCGACTTCGTTTGTATTTTTCCAGTATGTTTATCGATCAATTTTTCAGGGAAGGAAAATTTTGAGCCGGTTAATCGACTTCGAGTCTCCAAGGCTTAACTAAAAAATTTTCCAATCTAAAGATCCCTTCAGGGTGAATGACCCCTGTTTCCAAGTTCATTTAAATTGTATTTATAATTTCCGGAAATGAATCTCAATTTAATTTTTAGATGTGTAGGTTATGATAGCGAGTAGTCGCCAAACTCGTCGCCGAATCGGGTTAATTTTAGCGTCATTTCTCCTAGCAGCACTATTATTTCTGACGTTACTGCAAGATGAATCTGCTTCCAATTTTCTAGATGAGCTTAAAATAGCCGAAAGTGAACTCAAATCAGGTCACAATAGTATCCTTCAGGTCAAATTGAATGTCCCGGAAATAAATAATAAAGATCTGGTGCACCTGGTGGTGGTAGCATGCGAGGGAAATTCGAAAAATGCTGTCGCTGAAGCGCATAATATGATTAAATCAGCTTTGTTGCTATCAATCAAACCTAAAATAAAGGTATTTTTTAGCTGGAGCATTTTTAGCAAGGTTTGGTTTGGAATTTCAAATTCATGAATAACCTCCCGAAAATTTTTCAATATTTTTTGATAATCTTTCAACTTGAAAAATTTAGAGTCGAACTTTGTAATTTGAACAAAAAGATTAAATAAAATTGAGATGAATTAAGTTATGAAGACGATTTTTATTATACGATGTAATCTAACTGTTGTCTAAGTATTACTCTTGAATAGGACAAAATCTTCATTATTTTTTAATAAAGACGTGCAAGAAAGCTTTGAAAACGGTTTGTTGGCATTCTTTTCAAAGTGTTTTCGAAGCGTGTTTCAAAGCTTGAAAAATTGAAATATTTTGTCATCATAATTCATTTTGAGAAAACACCAGTCACCTTTACGTCGGTTTATATTATTATTGGGATTTCCCAAGAAACACATTTTTTAGCATTCAATTCTAGACAAAAATACCCATGCAGAAGTATTCATAATTTGATTTGACACCCGGTTCAACCGAATTGTGATCAATGTTTGGTGGGTTTGAATCTCTGTAGACCCACAACTTTTTTTTCTTCAAAATAGCCGGAAAATTATAGTTTTTGTATGTTTCCTATTAGTATTCTAATTAGGGTTATATTCATTGACACTGTCTATTTAGTATTAATATATATATATATAACTATACAAACTTGTACTTGCTAATACATATTAGCTCCATTATGGGATAAAAAATATAAGTTTCTGGCTAATTTTAAGGAAAAAACTGTTCGTACTTACTTAGATTCGAACCCTCCAATTCATCTAGAATGCCTTTGATAAAAAAATACATTAATTATTTTAAAATTTAGGTTACAATTTTCACAAATGAAGGCAACGAAGATCGAGTAAGATCTTTTTTCCTGACCTGGCCGCTGCATGCTCAGGCCCGAATCGATCTACACGTACAAACTGTTCATTACCCGCTTCCACCAGAAGAAATTAGCGAATTTCGAGATTGGTGGGGTCCTTGCGCATCATTCAGGCTATTTTTACCAGAAGTTTTATCTGATATAGACTCTGTTTTATATGTTGATTCTGATGTTTTGTTTCTGGCTCCACCACAGGAAATTTGGGCACATTTTAAACAGTTTAATGACCACCAGGTAAACTTAAAATACTTTATACAACAAATTTGAATGTAGATACAAATTTTGTTCTTGAAAAATTGTTATAAAGCTGGTTTTTGACCCTTGGAGTCATTTTTTTAAGTTTCGCCCAACTCGTTTCATACTGAAAATTCTTAGTAGTGAAATAAATTGCTTCAGCGTTTCAAAACGTATTTCATTAAAAAACATTTTTTAGGTTGGCGCACTAGCACCACGGGTCGGATGGGATTTCAAGGTTCCTGCCTCCAATCCCAATTTCATTCTTACTCCATCTGGTGGTGTTACTCAAGTTAATTCTGGCGTTTTTCTCATGAATCTGACCCGCCTACGCGAAAAGCGATTCGTGACCGCTGAAGCCGTTTCACTAGAAACTTTCAAATGGAATAAGGAACTTTTATTGCCACTTTATTACCGCAATAAAGGTGATATGTTTGGAGATCAAAACCTGATCAATACAGCGTTTCATTACAATCCCGAATCTTTATTTTATTTATCGTGTAGGTGGAATTATCATCATAAATTTTGCTTTGACTCACAATCCGATAGGTCAGGGTGAGAAAAGCGATTTAAGATCAAAAGCAATTAAGATCAATGAAAAGAAAATGTCATAGTCGTTTTTTTAAAGCTGCATTAGGTAGCCATGATTTCAAGTTGTAAGAAAAAATGAAAAAAATAATTTTCAACAATTTTCTTAGATTGAGAAATTTGGGGTAACCGATGGAGTTCAATATCTCTCGATCTGTACATGAAAAGCTTTGAAATTTTTACGTAAATATTTTTGAGGGTCAAATTTTGAAATATGACCCCATTTGGGGTAAAATTACAAAATGACTCATTTGGGGTCATGTTACATATAATTCGATAGAGAATTTTATTGTGAATTTAAATCTGCAAAAATGTTTTTTCAAAAATGTAATATGACCACAGAATGACCAAAACAAGGTTCTGAGCTAGCTCGGAACTTGAATTTTTCAAAAGTTTCCCAATTTCAAAATTATTACATTTATAGGGTAAATCTATATCAGGCAAAACGAAAATGACCTTTAAACTTTTCAAAAATGACCACAAGTGCGGCTAGAGAGCACAATTTAATTTTTTCGGAATTTTTTTAAGTGTTACGATTTCATTAATATTTTGCAACTAGGAAAAACGAAAATGACCTTTTAAATTTTCAAAAATGACAAAAAATGCCGCTAGAGAGCAAAATTTAATTATTTAAGCATATTTAGTTTGTTAAAAAACGTCGGTTATTTGCAGATCTAGAAAAGTTTAGCTCTATCTCCTCCATAAAACATATCAAAATAAGCTGAAATTTTGAAAAAATCTACGTGATATTTAAGGAATAGCTTTAGATCAGGTGACTAAACTTTTCTAGATCTGCAAATAACCGACGTTTTTTTGACAAACTAAATAGGCATGGGTATATTTCGCGGGCCAAATTCAAAGCATATGCTGCACCAAATTTATGGTTAATTTGTATCAGTGAAGTCGAAAATGACAGTTAAAATGATCCATAGTGACCACAAGAGCCGCTGGAGAGCAAATGCGAAGCATTTGCTGGACTATTTTTGTTGTTGGCCTATTCAGTAAATTTGTATCAGGGAAGTCGAAAATGACACTTAACATGTTCAAAGTGATCACAGGAGCCGCTAGAGAGCAAAATGAGGACAATATGAAACCTACTTTTTTTAGAGTAAATTGATATCTGTTTGAGCGAAATTGAGTTTCAAACTCATTTGCAATACCATTTAAATTTGTGTCGATATAAAAAAAATTGGATCGGTATATTTATGAAAAAAAATATTTTCGAAAATTCCCATGTTTTGCCTCAGAAAAACGGTACTTTCAAAAGTCTATTACCAGTGAACCAGTTGACTTGGAAAAAACAAAAAAGTTTGCCATGTCAAACATTTACTTTGGTACATGATACAAAAAACCATTTGTCAATATCTCTTGTAATCTCGGAGTAATTATGCAGACAAGGGTGGGTTTCATCAAAAAAAAGCTACGTTTAATATTTTTGTTTGAAAAACCCTGCCTACAGAAAAATATATACAGATTAAATTTGGTAGCACGGAAAAAATCAATATTTTATATCTATCAAGAAATTTTTTTTAGAAAAATATTATATCGATGTAAATTCCAGCGAAATTTAGAACAAAAAAGTAAATTCAATAGTTTTTTTTTATGATAGAAAATCGACAAAACGAAAACTTTTCTTGAAATGGCCAATTTCATAATAAGTTATTCTGAACTTTGTGTATTCATTCGAAAAAATATTGTAAGAAATCCAAAATTTGATTGCGAACAAGAACATCTACATTTAAAAAAAAATATTCTTCTTAATTTCCACTTTTCTAGCGGCTTTAAGTGGACATTTTCAAATTTTAATGG
The DNA here is from genome assembly GCA_004367855.1 of Oikopleura vanhoeffeni. NCBI lineage: Eukaryota > Metazoa > Chordata > Appendicularia > Copelata > Oikopleuridae > Oikopleura > Oikopleura vanhoeffeni. The sequence goes on from SCLH01000203.1 coordinate 354,150, forward strand.
TCATTTTCGGTTTCTCTGAAGTTATTTTACATCCTGCCCTTTATTTTTTAGGGCCCGAATATAGCCAGCGTTTTGCTCTCAAGCGGCTCTTGTGGGCATCTTTTCAAATTTTTACGGTCATTTTCTGATACCGATTTACCCCATAGACTCATTTTTTAGCCTGCATATGGCCCGCGTTTTTGCTCTCCAGCGGCTTTCGTGATCAATTCAGAGCTTAACCTTTTTCTGCAAATAACTTATAATTTGTCGACATTCATTTTGCATTATGATAATTAAATTTAAATATAAAAAATTCAATTAGTAGATTATTAATTTTCGTCATTTAATTTTCATTTTTCGAAAAAATGTCAATTACTTGAGAATTTTTCAAAATTCGATTTTGGGTTCATTTTCCAAACAATTAAACCTAATATATAAAATCGACTTTTATGGGCCTTTAGCCGATTCGGAGCTCATTTAAAGAATACAATTACAAATATGATATGCATTCTATTGGCCTTCGTCCGATTTGAGGCTTTTTTTCCAAAAAAAAAATTTAAAAATATAAAATCGCCTTTTATCGGCCTTCGGTCGATTTGAAGCTCATTTTCTAAGAAATTAAGTAAGAAATATAGAATCGCCTTTTGGCCGATTTGATACTCATTTTTCAAAAAAGTAAATTAAAAATATAAAATCGCCTTCTATCGGCCTTTGGCCGATTTGAGGCTCATTTTCCAAAAAAATTAAATTAGAAATATAAAATCGCCTTCTATCGGCCTTTGGCCGATTTGAGGTTCATTTTCCAAAAAATTAAATTAAAAATATTAAATCGCCTTCTATCGGCCTTCGGCCGATTTGAGGCACATGTTACAAAAATAAATTAAAAATATAAGATCGCCATGCTCTCCAGCGGCACTTTTCGTCATTTTTGAAAATTTTAAATGTAATTTTCGTTTTCCCTGATATCGGTTAACCCTAGATACAAAATGTTAATGAAATCGGAAAACTTCTAAAAAATTAAATTTTGCTCTCTAGCGGCACTTGTCATCATTTTTGAAAATTTCAAAGGCCATTTTCCCTGATATTGATTTACCCTAGCAGAATTTACCCGAAGCAGAATATTATTGAAATCAGAAATCTGTTCAGACAAATTGCTCAAATTATAAATCTTTGCTCCCTAGCGGCACTTGTGGTCATTTATGAATTAAAGGTCATTTTCGTTTTTCCTGATATCGATTTACCGTAAAACGAAATATTCTTGAAATCGCTTCTCTTTTAAAAATTGCTTATATTTTCATATTTTGCTCTCTAGCGGCACTTGTGGTCATTTTTGAAATTTTTAAAGGTCATATTCGTTTTCCCTGATATCGATTAACCCTATAAACGTAATAATGTTGAAATTGGGCAACTTTTGAAAAATTCAAGTTACGAGCTAGCTTTTAACCTTGTTTTGGTGATTCTGGGGTCATATTACATTTTTGAAAAAATATTTTTGCAGATTCAAATTCACAATGAAACTCTCCATCGGATGATATGTAACATGACCCCAAATGAGTCATTCTGTAATTTGACCCAAAAATTTGACCTCTTCAAAAAAGGTCAGAAGACGAAAGGTAAAGAAATCAGTCTCATATCACCAACAGTGACCGAGAAACCGACAATTTGAGATTTAACCGGTAATTACCGGAATTCCGCGACCCGGTCAAAAATCGAAGCCTGCCATGCGATGTATCAAACCCTTGACTCTCATGAATTTTATAAATTTTCAAAATCGGTTGAGCCATCTTCCAGAAGAACTCGTGCAACTGACCTGCTGAAAAAGGGACCGCCAAAAAAAAATACCGCCACTGTATTTTATAAGTAAAAAAATGCCGGGCAAAATTAAAGGTTAAAATTGAGGATAATCTGTGAAATTTTTTGTATAAAAAAACACCAAAATATACCACTTTGACTACCTAAATTTTCCAGAGTCGTTTTTTCGATTTCCGGTTTATCTGAGAAACAAAGGTCTGATTTATTTTAGATACATGCAGAGTTTGAGATAAGTCGGAACTGGCACCTACGATCGTTATGATATTTGGGGTCATAATATAACTTCTTACTGTGCGTTGCGGTAAAAAACAGTAAACAGCAACGAGTAGTAACTGTAGCAAAAAATTATATTTTGAACCCAAATATCAGAAAAATACGTGTGTCGATTCCACTTATCTCAAACTCCACTTTCATGTATGTAAAGGAAAACGAACCAAACCTTAATCGCCTTTTCCACCCTATGTAAGATCCTGCATGGAAGCAGACGACTTGGGTGCAGCAATTGCTCATGGAAATGCAAAAACTTTTTATAACAATTATTCGCCGGTTTTCAAGGCAATTAATGACGGTTTCACCCAGTATGACTGGCAAAATGATCTGGTCGAACATTTGTATAAAGTGATCGAGAAAAAAGTTCGGGATCCAGAGGTTGATAATCATGAACACTGTGGGGGGCACGCGGAGACGTTTTTATTGTCTTTGCGGAAATTTGTTGAAAAATATCCAACACTAGATACAATAATCTAAATTAGTTTTTAAAACAGCATCTTATATCAGCAACTGAAAAAATTCACAAAAAAAGCATTTGGTAAATAATGAAAAAAATAAATTTAAATTAAATGGTGAAAAAATTCAATGTTTCTAAAAACTGTTTTCAGACCACAACTGTTGGATTTTTAGCCCCTTTATTCGAATTCAACCTTGTTTTATTATTTTAAATTGAGAACGCTGTTTTAATTATCATAGTCAAAATTCACAATTCGTCAATTTTGACTATGTATAGAGCTCAAAACGCTCCAAGACATATCGAAGATAATACCTAAGTGCACGAAGTTACTTTTTCATCTTTTTTAAGATTAATTTGCATTTTATTTATGACTTCTTGTTAACTTCCGAAAGCGAGTAATGAGAAATATAACGATAAACTTTAAATAATCTATACTTGTCAGCCCCTTGAGTGTTTATGTTTCTGGTTAAATATTGTATCGCAATATGTTTTGACGATTTTGGGGTCATATCACAATTTTAAATATTTTGGCAGATTTAAATTCGCAATAAAATTATCTTCCATTTGATATGTAACATGACCCCAAATGAGTCATTTTGTGATTTGACCCCAAATAGGCCATATGATATTTGGGTATTATTATCATGGAACCAAGAATTACGCATTTCATTTTATGAAGTAAGTCTCCCGTAAGAATAAAAACATTAATTAATGCACTCAGGCATTATATGCGATGTCCCCATTATCGATCGGCTTTACCTATAAATTAAAGCTTCCTTTATGTGCTTTTATAAATCTACAAGCTTGAAGCTTCATACAAAAAGTGCAATAAAAAATACTCATACTCTTTTCTTTTAAAGCCATGCTAAAAATAATCTAACTTTGGTTTATAATCGAGTGCGTGAGCTAAAATTTACTTCTAAATTGATTCAAATTCCGCTCGGAAATTACATTTTTGTGTCTTATCGTTATTTTATTAAGTCCCATTCACAGTATTTATAGAATATTGAACCTAATCTAAGGGGCTATATTGATGCAGAAATTTCATTAAGGACATCCTAAAACAATAGTAATTAACCAATCGATGAGTTTTTAGCGAGGTCGTGGGAAACGAGGTGCAATAATATTTTGCTATAAAATCCCTTGAAAATAATCTCGCTTTCATTTCCAATGGTCTTGTTTTTAGGACTTTAAACTGGTAATATAGTTCGAAACTGGTCCTTAGGATCTTTCTGAAATTTTAGTCCATAATATAAATTTTCAAGCTATGTCACATAGCCTATGTGTCAATGCAGAGCTGGTGTTCCGATTTGCTCTTAACGGGTAACTTTGTTGGGTTTTTTCAGAAATCAATAATTTCTGGTAAATTACTGGAAATTAAAAAACCAGCTCTGCAGCAAAACACAGCTTGGAAAGTTATACAATGGCTCAAAAAGATCGTATCTACTAGTTCCGAACTATCTCGGTGAATTTCAGGGTCCCAACAAAAGAAGACCCAAGGCCTCGCAAAATAATTGAACATTTAATTTGGTCATATATGAAATTTTCCGAATTCTTGTAGGACCCCTTTAGTTGGAACTATAAATCAATACAATGGTTTGATTGTAGCCTCATTAACTCCTTATTTTATTAGCCAGCTGATATTTTACCAGTTCTTCCGGTGTTTTTATATTTATTGTGTACATAATCATTTCCTACCTGTTAGCTTTGAAGGTCGGTAATTAATTCTTGCTGCTTTTTGTCACAAAATTTCATTGCCTGGATTCCACCTTGTCAACTTTCAATTTCCGAATTTTTTGTTAAATTTCTAAAAATATATCAAAATCATATTTTATTAAACCGGGATTTGTTCGCTGGATGTTTTTGATCATTGACTGGGTCATCAAATTTTACACTCTCGAATTTCCCGGGCTATTAATTGGGTCTGTTTTATAGCCTCCGAATGGCCGGCGAAATAGCTCGAAGCTAGTACATACGATTTTCAAACGTTACCCCATAAAAATCCGTCTTTAGGTTACCCAACATATCCTTCAAATTTGAAAATAAGTTTATATTTTTTTCTATTATCAAGATACAGTAGCTTCCCATAAAATAACCGACAGATAAATAAATTTAAAAACTCGGTGTACGAATTTTAAAATTATCGGTTTTGTAAAATGCCTTATTATTAGCCGCTGTAGTCTTTCATGGGATTTTGTTACTTTTCCTTTTGATTTTTCCCTCCTTAATTTCTGTTGAAAATATCTATCAATCTCTGTTCTTTCATTCTTGCCCTCAGATTTAGTGCCTACACAAGCTAGTTAACTTTTTATTGAACTTATTAGTTTATCACAAGGTGCGGTCACCTATACAGCTATTCTTCCGACTGAAATTATGCAATATATAAAAACGTAAACATTTTCTTGGAAACTGGGCACAAAATTTTTGAAATTTAAATTAAGGGGGTGGGCGTCGTAATTTTTTGAGCCCTTTATAGAATTAATTTATGATACATTAATATCGGTTATGACTAAAGTTGACCCAAGGAATCTCATGGTGGCAATTATTTTTTTCAAAACAATCTAGAACAAAATCTAGAATTTTCAAAATTCAAATATTTTTTAGCTTTAACCCGCATAAAACCGGTATTCTACCTTGATATGAACATTTTTTATTGGTAAATATGACCCGCCTAAACGATGCATGAAATTAAAATTATCGAAAATGTCTTAATCGAATTCTAGAAATTTCAATTATTTTTAAGCAAAAATGTTAAACCTAATTATCGAATTTGACGCTGATTGNAAAGTGACCACAAGAGCCGCTAGAGAGCAAATGTAAAGCATTTGCTGGACTATTTTTTCGTTAGCCTATTGAGTAAATTGGTTTTAGGAAAGTCGAAAATGACACTTAAAATGTTTCAAAGTGACTACAGGAGCCGCTAGAGAGCAAAATGAGGACAATATGAAACCTGGTTTGATTGAAATTGAGTTTCAAACTTATCAAATGTACACACATTTGTTCGAAGGTGAAAATCCTCACAAAATAAGTTATAATTAATTTCATATTCTCTATGAATCTTCAAAGGTCGTAGAAATAAGCTCAAGAATATCAAAAATATATCTCGGCATTAATTAGTGTTTAAGAAGAGCTTTTAATCATGCTTTATTAATAAAGTATAGAATGCGGAAAACATTTTTTAACAAAATAATCTTTAACCAAGTCAAATTTAAAAAAATATTTAAAAGCTCGTGCCCAGTATACACAGGAAAAAACCGTGCAACACTTGTTTGTCAGGAGAAAAAATAGGGTTGGGGTGAGAAGATTAGGGTTCCGTAGGAACCCTAGTCTTTTTGCACCAACCCTAGTTTTTTATTTGACAAAAGGTTTTGCCATGACCCGAGTGTTACACTAAAATTTATATGTACCTGCATATATTCTTCTTGATGAAGTATTAGAATTAGGGGTTAGGTAAACTCGTGTCCAGCTGGTACCGGGATAAAACGACGCAAAGGCTGTTTCTTGGAAATGTGGGTTATAGTAAAAATTGGTTGTGTTCCGCACACCTAATACAATTTAAAAGCCCATGGCAGGGTCCGCCGAGAGGCCATTACTTTGAAAAACAACTGTCGAAATAAAAAAATTTAAATCGATATATTTATGGAAAAAAAATATTTATCGAAATATTCAAGTTTTGCTCAGAAAACCGGTAATTTCAGAAGTCTTTTACCAGTAAACCAGTTGACTTGGAAATAACAAAAAAAAATACAAAAAACCTTTTCCCAATATCTTTTATAATCTCAGTAATCATGCTTACAAGGGTTGGTTTCATTGAAAAAAACTACGTTAAATATTTTATGTTTGAAAAACTTTGCCTACAAAAGGATATATATATACAGATTAAATTTGGTAGCACGGAAAAAATCAATATTTTATATCTCTCGAGAATTTTTTTGTAAATTCAAGCGAAATTTAGAACAAAAAAGTAAATTCGATAGTTTTTTGATGTTAGAAAATCGACAAAACGAAAACTTCTATTTTCCAACTTCCAATTTCATAATAATTTTTCTAAACTTTGTTTATTCATTTGAAAATATATTGTAAGAAATGCAAAATTTGATTGCGAACAAGAGCATCTTATTTTTTTTCAAAAAAAACATTCTTCTTCATTTCCACTTTTTGCTCTTTAGCTACTGGCGTGGGCATTTTTCAAATTTCAATGATCAGTTTCGGTTTCTCCGAAATCATTTTAAATCCTGCCCTTTATTTTTAGGGCCCGAATATAGCGAACGTTTTGCTCTCTAGCGGCTCTTGTGGGCATTTTTCAAGTTTTTACGGTCATTTTCGGCTTTTCCGATACTGATTTACCCCGTAGCCTTATTTTTTTAGACCCTGCACATGGCCCGCGTTTTTGCTCTCTAGCGGCTTCCGTGGTCAATTTATAGCTTAACCTATTTCGAATTCGGATTCCTGAGGTCGATTTACCCCCCATTGGCCCCGTGGCGGGCCCTATTTTTTTGGCCTGCGTTTTGTACCCTTACCCTTGACCCGTTAAGTTTTCATTTGACAAAAATGTTAGTGCCAAACATTTTATCTTGAGGTTTCCGGCTTTAATGATGAACAAAACTAGTGGGGTGTTCTTAAAAAAATTTCTTAAGTTTTCCGTTATTTTTTTCAGATGGCCCGTCCAGAATCAAAATCTCCGAATATCGCTTTTGATTCTGATAGTGAATCTGACTCCTCAGACGATGAAACTTCCCAAGTCGGAACTAACCTTTTAACTCCCACACCGACAATTGCCGAGCGACTCAAGAAAGCAAATGAAGATTTATTAACCCATCCTTCTCCTCCAAACTCCAGGGCTTCTAGAATTGGGTTTAGAGACGAAAATGAAGTTCTAGAATTCACAGAGGACTCTGAAAGAGACTCTAAACCGACTCATCCAATTTCACCCTTAGTCACTAATGCACTGATAAAAAATGAACCTATGATTACAGATTCAGCAGCAGAATCTTCGAGAGGCCCCCATGGTAGTAAGGAAAAATTTAAGAGTAATTTTAAGTGGCGAGTGTCTGCAAAAAATTTGAGTTTTAAAAAAATATATGTACTGTAAACTACTGTCAAATGTGCCTAAGAAGACAAAACGACAAAAAATCTGCGATTTTTGGCCATTTTTCAGAAGTAGGTGCCTCTAAGAGGACAAACAGGCGTTATAACTGTATTGAGGAAACTTTTTCGAAGATCATTTTTACTAGGAAATATTTTCAAAAACCATAATAATGTACCGTCTTTAAAAAGTATACAATGTAATTTTTTTCTTCGCTTTGGTTAACCACTTGCGGACCTCTAGCTGGTGAACCTTTTATCGGATGACCGCAACCAATCGTTTGTTTTTGATCAATTAAGTTATATATCTGATTTTAAGTAAACATTTTTAGCGGACATCACCCCCTTTAGTCGCATTTTTTCGGGGGGCGGGGATTTTCTTGGGCCCTATTTCTAACAAATTAATTTGCTCACGTTGTAATTTCATGAAAATGTTGTCATATCATAAAAATGTCTTATATCTTCATCTAGATTCCGATAAACCAGAAGAAGAATACGCTGATGATTTCGAAGAAGCTGATGGTAAATCATCAACCGAGCCCGATTCAACCAATGAGCAAACAGCTGAGATATCCCCCAAAAAAGAAGAGCCACCAAAACCAGTTGAACCCGTAAAACCAGAACCGGAAATGGTCGAATCTAGTCCAAAATCACCGATGCCCAAGACACCTGAACCAGTTGTAGATAACTCTCCACAGAAATTGTCCGAATCTAGCATGAGTTTAGTCGAAGAAAATGGACAATTTAGGTAAATTTTAAAGAAGACCTCGATATCAGCAAATAGTTTTTTGCTTCGTTTTTTCGAATTTCTGGAAATGAACCTGTAATTGATTTTGAAAAACGTAAAAAAACGAATTTGTTTTCTGCGGAAATCGGCCCTGAGAAAATTATTAATTACGTAATATCTCGAAAACCACAATCGTTACGAACTTGAAATCAGTGTGCCCTTTTTAGTCAGGTATCCATATCTATTTTTCTAGAGCGCACGTTTATTTGAACTGTAAGGGAAAACCAGACTTTTTTTGAAGACGTATGTTACATACGGTATGTATTATTCGACCTTGAAACTAAAAAAATATTAGTCGAGATTGAGAGAAGAGTTTTGATAAAGTGCTCCTGAATGAATTAAGGAATTTTTTAATACCATTTAATAAATAACTAGTGCGAAGTAGGAAAACTGCGTTCTTTATAAAATTTTTTCTAGAGGCAACAAAAAATTTCCAAATTTCGAGTGAAATTTAGGGTAAAAATGTTTGATCTTAAAATTTTTTTTTGGTTTGACGTTTTTAGTTTCCGAACAATCTTGCCTCAAACTAAACATATACCAAAAAGGTCGCCTTGCCCACCGCCTAACTGTGATTAAAATTATCCATACATTTTCACATGTCCCATTTTTACAACTTAAATTTACAACAGTAAAATGTTCCACATTATTTTGTTCGCCTATTAATTTCTGATATAAAAGTAAAATTTAAATGGTTTTTAGCATGGTAGACACAAATGACAATGCTACCATTGATGATAACACGGGGAGTATTGGTGGTAGCGGCCATTCTATCTCAAGTAGCCAACAGCGGAGAAATGATATCAATCCAGATTATAAATCTCCGTATGCGCTTACTGAAGCTCAGAAGAAAATGGGACGGCAAAGGCAACAGGCTAAATTGCGCAGGTTGAAAGCAGAGGAAGAACTCAAAAGAACTGAAACACAAGAGCAAGTGGTAAGACATTATTTTTTTGTTAATTTGATTCATTATCACTGACAAATTGGGCGGGTGTATAAAACGCCAACCAAACGCCAACCAAAAAAAACATACGCAAACGCCCAGGGGACGCGTGCGATTGCCGAATTTTGTAAAATGAAACCTTAAATCTCAAGTTCAGACTTTAAAATCCCCACTTAGTACTTACTGCCGTTTTGAGAGTTCAAAAATNATAAATTTCAACTTATTTCATACAAAATATTTTTGAAACCCTCAAAAAGTGCTTTCCTTACCATGTATTAAGATAAAAGACTACCCCTATACGGTATAGGCTATAATCGCATTCGTCTATATTTTCATAAAACTACATTAAATAAATTTGGGAAAATTTTTTTCTAAAGCCTTATTTTCCGACGACCCCCCCCTTAATATTGCAGGAGTGAATACATTCGAATATGCCGAAGTAAATTCAAACCAGGAAAATAGCTGATAGAAAAATTTTAATTTTTCATTGTAATTTTCATGACCAAAGAGCAATTTTAAAATACGTCAGCTTGTTTTAAGGGGGTTGTGGGTGTAGAATGTGGGAATTGCTGGGAAAATAGCCCTCTCCTACAGCTGGACTTGAAGGGTCGATAACGGGCAGATAAGAATAAATAAAAAAAAATACGGGAGACTAATACCTTCTCTATCAACGGCAAGTAAAATTTTTTGATTCTGGTGAAGGATGGCTCACCGGTACCACAATTAAAAACTGGTAAAAATATGTTTTCAATTCACAAAATTTGTTAATTCTCGGTCAATTTTGCTTTAAATTGAATCAAACAAAGATGTTTCGGAAAAGTACGATGTGTTCAAATAGTTACCTCGCCATCCGGTTTAAAAAAATCTCCTTCGGTTTTTAGGCGGTAAAAATGAAATTCAGAAATTTATTTTAAATCTGATTATGCTCGGTCAATTTTGTTTCAAATTGAATTAAACAAATTGAATAAAATTGACTAAAACATTTATGAAACGTATAAAATTTTCCCATAATTTACCAGAAGCTCGGTGAAAAAGTTATTCTCTGTTGGTTTTTATTAGTGAAAATAGGTTCATTAGATATAATTTCTGTGCAGGTGAAGTATGTTGCAGGAGTCATGTGTTCGAGTCGTGGGCGTTCGCTCGTCTCTCCACAACCTTGCTGAACCAATCACAATATTAATTAATTTTTTTTTGAGAATTAATTATTGTTAAAGGGATTCTAGAAAATGTTTAAACTATTTTCTTTCACTCATGTATACTTTACACCCACAACCCCCTTAACTCTCGAATGCGTCAGAAAATTCGCATTTTTCAAGATATTACAAAAAAAATTCTAGAATTGTGCAAAAACCACGAACTATTATAATTTTTTTCTGATTATTTGTTTGGACTAAAAAATCGTAGAATGTATTTTTCACAACAAAGGAGAATTTCTGTGTTTATTATTTTTAAGAGAGTTTGACCGAAAATTCAAAATATAAAAACGCGAAATTTTTGACGGTTAACTGGCGTACAACCCTTGAAAATTGCATCACATTTGTATGCAGCATGTAAAAGTGTTGTCCTGAATCAGGACTCCTGATGGAGAAAAAAAAACAAGCACTTATAAACAAGCAATAAATTTTATTGGCGATCAACAATTTAACTACGGTTTTTTGTTCAATCCAACCGTGACAAGTAGGCGGACCAAATATATTGATAATTATTTCGAAAAATTTGTCATGTAATAAATAAAAGCCACTTTGAATTGCTTGCATATTTCAAACATTTAGCACCCACAACCCCCTTAAAGGTTTGCGAATACGTAAACGTTTTGAATATAAATTCGTTATTTCTCAGAACTAATGAGCAATATTTTAGAGAAAAAAAATTATTTGTGGCAGATTTATTAACCTCGACTAGTGTAACAATAGACTATTGTCAATAGTAGTGTTTGAACCAAAATTACTGTTAAATTTTCTCCTCTTCTGAGTGAGAAGTTCTGACTAAATTTTTTTATGTTTTATTCTTTTTCGTTAGAAAATTTCTTTTTGTGTCATTTTATTTTTGTGAATTTAAAAATTTTCGACCTGCAAATTTTCAAACAGGATTTTTTAAACTTTCCAAAAAATATAAGATTAGTTACTCGAACAATTTTATTAACGTGAATCACGTTACGTGATGTTCATGTTTTTAAAGTAAACAAAATTAGTTTACAGTGAATTGTAAAGTATATTTTTTAGTGATAAAAATATTTTTTGCTACAAACGATTTATTTGTTAAAAAACTTTTAAATTAGAAATTTTCGGTAAAAAATATTTCCCCTGTTTCAGTACCTAGTGTTATTTTCTGCTCAATTTTCAGCTGATACATAAATCTTATAATAATCTGTAATTTTCGAAAAATTTACATTCGGCTCGAACTTTTGCAAATCCGTCGGAGCCTCGGAGGGTCCAAAATTACTAGAGACTAATATCCCTTTATCACTTTTTGGTTAGAATGCGTAGCCA
>SCLH01000203.1:376694-430592 GCA_004367855.1 Oikopleura vanhoeffeni
AATATTTGATGTTGAATTTCAGCATGAATGTTACTACATGTATAAATCCTAATGTGTTATTTTGAAAGATCGTGTAAAATTTCTAGAAGATAAATTTATTGAAAACGAGAAAAAATTTAAAAAAAAGAGAAAACAATCTGCGTAGGAATTTAACTATAGAAAAAACTTAAATCTTACTACTAGTTCAGTCGCAAATGTTTTGTCACCAGTAAGAAATCAAATAAGATTGAAAGGTCCCGAACTGTCCCAAACATCAAAAACTTATCAGCCCAATTTGGGACTCAGAACAATCATCAGTCGATGAGTTTGCTGAAAAGAAGAATTTAAGAATGGGTTGAAACCGAATATTTTGTATTTCAAAATTGGTAATATTACTTATAAAACAATATCACATAAGCAAACATCTATTCTTCTGGATGTTTTAAATCAAACTATGACAATATTCGGAGAATTTTAGATGAATCTAAAGTTTCCATCAAAAACCTCGATTTATCGGGTGGCCAAATGTATCCCTTTGATTACCACTGCTTATATTATTTGACGAATGAGAAAGCTTCTGATATTGTTGTTGCAATGGATGAATGGTTGAAACAAAGAACCAGTTACGTTGCAGTGAACTTTAACGATGTTATCGATAAGCCATATCATATGGCCCATATGCCTTGCAATCACGAAAGTCGTGTGATGGTACAGCTCTTGGAGAAGCTCGAATGGCAATCTCAATCTGAAAAGATTTATATCATATTGCAGACAAGTTTAATTCGACGCTAAAAGATTAAACTAATCGGCTACAAAATTTGTTTCAAAAGGTATTCGGTAATTTCTACCTTAAAATCCTTGACCAAAAATATTCAAATCAAATTTTTATACGTTGTTATGTTCTATTTCCTGTTTACATTAATGTTAATCTGGGTAGTGAAAATAATCGGCCACTTGTTTGTCGCCTATTCGCTTCCTAGATTCACATTAGTGTTCACAGGGGATATAAAAAATAAGAGTTCTTTATTTTGTGAATAAAGTTTTTTGTAGTCCATAACTTTTTCTTTGATTTTATTTTACAATAAACAATATCCTTCTTCCAACCAAAGTGAATCGTGAAGATGAGGGTTAATAACACTGGGTTATCTTTATAGCGCGTGTTGGAATCCCACTAATTATTTTAGCGATTGTCTTTGGTATGATTATAGGGCAGGGCAAGGGTGCTCTTGGCAAGAGCCTCTTGCTCTGTGGCCCATGTCACATGGGCCATGTGAAGGAACGCGACTTGGGATTGGTTCACATAAACCTCACTAGTGGGATTCGAACACGCACTATAGAGATTACCCTCATTTTCAAGATTCTCTTTGGTCAGCATAAGGATATATTCACTTCAAATCATGAAAATTTAGTTTTTCAGCCAATGATCAAAATAAGGTTTTGAGTCATGTTTTGGAACATTATTGGCGAAATATTTAAGGTCATTGGCTAAATCTATACAAATTAAAATAAATTATTAAATAAACTAACTCACTGAGCTCCTTAATTATTGCTCAGAATACAATTGCAAGTCTTAGTTACCTCTTGTTAAATAAATTTTATTCCCGGGCGGTGCTTAAAAACTTTTACTTCTTGTTTTGCATAATTACACCCGATCGTTAAACCTTTTTTGCAGGGGCTTAAAAATCAAAATTTGTAAACTTGTCACTAAAATTTTTATAATCAAAGGGCATAAAAGGTATAAGTTACACCGTATAACTGGAACTGGCGAACTTTGTTTCACTATGTTTTTATATGTTGAGCCAAAACAAATCACGGGGGAGTTACATTAAGGGCCTCGGTGCATTTTAACCCCCTCACTCATAAAAATATGAATATTCTCATCACGCATAAGATCCATTTGGGGACCCTGGATCAAGAATAAACTTTAGTTTATAGCGGATAAATTATACGGTACATATAATAGTACGTATAATAGTACGTAATAAAAGTACCTATAATAACGGTACGTATAATAGATTGAATTTTTAATTTTAATTGCACGATTTTGGGAAGTGGAAATAGTGGTTAACTCTCGCTTATTTCCAAATTGCTTTTATGCGTGCAAAGGTTAACTTTTTAAGTTTGCTCAATTTATAAACAACATGTTTAACAATATGGCCCATTTTAAGCCGCACTTTCATTTTTTAATTCCAAAATATTGCTTAATTTCCTAAATAATCGCCTCATAAAGTATTTAATCATCATTTATAAATATTGACCGTCTAGTTTGTCAAAACAATTTTAAATCCGGTCACAGACAATTTAATAGCTATTTCACGTAGGTAATCGCTTTCAATTTATTTTGATTATATTCTACACTGTACTATTGTGAAACAATATTGTATTAATTTTTCTTCAATTACAGTGGTTGACCCCTTAAAGCCCCTTTTACAACTTTGGCCAAAAAGGGGGGGGGCTTTAAGGAGGTGGTATAAGTCAAGCAGATTGGTACATTTTTTCAGAGCAATATATGAAAGAAAAAAATGTGGAAATTTATTTTTTATTTTTATTTTCAATAAAAGTGATCACTCTTACAAACGTTTACATTTTTATTTTCTAAACATAACTGACTATAGTTAAAAATATAAAAAACACTTTTCACTGTACATCCATTTCCAACTAAACCCGACTATAGATTTTTTTTAAAGACGATATCAATAAACGTCATTTATTTGCGGGTGTACTCCGCTAATTAGTGTCCTAATAACTTTGCACAGTCAAAAATTTTAAATATCAAAGTTTTTTTCCATGAAAAAGGGTAAAAATTGGCAAAAAGTAGAGAAAAACAGCTTTTTCTGAGGTAAAAATGCACCTTAAATTGCGTTTTGATATTAAAAAATGTTCTGACTAGCAAAAGAAATGACGCCCACTACACCCACAATTTTATTGAGAATTTTTCACAACCATAAAATTTCTAAAGATTCAGTGCCGAATGGCACTTATCGAGTGTTAAAAATTTCATCAACAGTTTCAAAATGATAAACGCGCAACCTACCGATTATTTGACATACGGCAATTTGATAGATACCAGAACATTTAATATGTGATTCTGCCTGATTTTTATGAATAGTTCAAAAAACCACCAATAAAAAATTTTGGACTCGATTTGGGGAAAATTTTCATAATTTTTTAAAAAAAAGTCGATAAAAAATGAAAAATAAAAATTTAATGATTTTTCAAACAGCGGTCAGAAAATATGTAAGAATCCATGNATTCTTACCAAAAAAATTCTGAGAAAAAGTTGTACAAAGTGTTGAAAAAGTGGCTTCGAAGAACATGGGGTTTTCTCAGAACCGACGTTTCAAATTTTTACCGGTCAATTTCCGGTATCACCGGACATCCGTTGGAAAATCAAAAAAATTTGGTCATTTATTTATCCCTTGGCTGTTGGGCGCCGAAATTCGTTTGTGATTATCTCGTTCCGTTCTCAAATGGCAGGGGAAAAACTGGTGGGGTAAACTGAAAAAAAAGTTACCTTAGATACCTCGGAAGTGGCACATACGAACCGTTTGAAATTTTGGTTAATAATATACTTTCCCAATCTACGTGACACTAAATAGCCGGTTTTTTCGATTTCCGGTTTTTACCGGGCATTTGCCAAAAATTATCGGTTTTTCGCCAGAAAAAACAGTGAAAATTACCTGTTAGAAATCGAAAATTAGCTTCAAAAGTTATGCCATGGCCTAAAGTTTCAGAAAGATCGTATGTACTAGTACCGACCTATATTTTTAATGTGACCCATCTAAAAAAATCTGACCAAAGGTATTTCAAAAGGTGATTATAACTGTCATCATATTTAAATTTTAGAATGTCACTGGACCTGAACTATTTGTCATGTACAGTGGATACATGCCCGAGGATAAATTAATTCTTTTCGGACGAGTTATGGTTTTAATTTGTGTTGTATTCTCTGCACCACTACTTCATTTCCCATGCAGAAAAGGTAAATAATTAGTATTTCGGCCTAAATTCCAATAAATTCTGAAATTAACTTTTCGGCCATTATTTCAATGAATATAATTTATTTCGGCGTTCGGCCATAATTCCAGTAAAAATTGAAAAAAATATTTCGGCCTAAATGCATAATTTTATTTAAAAATACGAACGAATTTTTCGGCCTAAAGCCATTATTCGAGCAAAATTTTCTAGGGTCAAAATTTAAGTGAGAAAAATGTAAAAAAATATCACGGCCTTTAGCAATAGTTCCACTGAAAATATAAAAAAAACTGTTTCGACGTCGTTATTTGAGTTAAAAAAATATTTCGTCCTGTGGCCGAAATTAAAAAAATTATAATATATTTTCAGCTCTTATTGTTGGAATCTGGGGCGAAGACAAGATGCCTGGTAAATCTGGCTTCAGTTGGTTAATCTGGCTCGGAACTATGGTGAGTTTTTCATTATAAAAATTGTCATTGAATTTTTAAAAGAACAATTTTAAAATCCATTTTTAAGACTGGTATTCTCAGTTGTGTCGTTGTTCTAGTTATTTATGTCCCAAATATTAAAGAAGTGTTTGGTCTTGCAGGAGCCACAGTTGCAGCTATGTTGGTTATTGTTATGCCAGCAGGATTTTATTATCAGGTAAGATTTTAAGGGAGTAGCAGCGATGTTGCAGATTGAAGTCAATTTAACTTACGAAAATAATTAGTTGGTTTATTTTTTTGTGCTTATTAGCGTTAGCTGAACCAGAATAAATGTGTAACAGCTAATTAAAATCATTTTTTATTTATTTTAGGAAATGATTTGAGTTCGAACTTTTATTTTTGAATTCGTTAAATTTTAATTCAAAGGATTATAAAAATTTTACTCATTTTTTGTCCAAATTTTTTTCTGATTCTGCTTTTGAAATCTGTGAAAAAAAACGAAAAAAATAGCCACTTTAACTTTTTTCATGCATGTCTACATATTTTCTGACCGCTTTTTGAAAAATCATAAAATGTTTATTTGTCATTTTTTGTCGACTTTTATAGAAATATTATGAAAATTTCCGCAAATGAAGTCCAAAAATTTTTATTAGTGGTTTTTTGAAATCTCTATAAAAAATCAGCCGAATCACTTGAAATGTTCGGGTATCTATTTGGTTTACGTATTTCAACCGATGGAAGGTCAAGCGAATATCGTTTCTGAACTACTGATGAAATTTGGCACGTAATTTGATCAAATTTTATTTTTGCAAAAAAATCTCCATAAAATTTCGGTGTTATAGGCGTCATTTCGTTCAAAAGGCATGACATTTTTTAATATTTATTTATATTTTTTTTTATTCCTAAAAACTGTTTTTGCAATTTTGGCAGCTGCAGGAAAAAAACCTTTCATATTGAGGATAATTCTTACATCGGGTTTAGTTGGAAATGGAGTTCCAATGTAAAGTGGTTTTTAATATTTTTACAGATAGTTAACTAACTATAGTTATACAACTATAGTTATATAACATATGTACTAAAGTTATGTTAAGAAATTAAAAATATAAACGTTTCCAAGAATGGACACTTTTATTGAAGATAAAAAATAAAAAAATAAATTTTCACATTTTTTTCTTTCATACATATCACTCAGAAAAAATATACCAATCTGCCATCGCTGCTAACAAAAGATTCAAATTATGAAAATATTGAAAAAAAAATTTATACTTCAACTAAAAATTAAAAACATTGGCCTTAGCTATTATACATGAATCATGTAACATGATGTATGATGATTGTGGAAATGTTTCATATAATTTTACGGTTATAATTCATTATACTGAGGTCGCTTTATTTTTAGGTCGCTCCACCTAAGGGGTATCTGTTCTGAGAGAACTAGACTATATAGCGACAAACGGTTTTTTGCATTTTAATCTTAACCGAATTTGAAATGCAGGATTTTTTTCTTTTTCTCCGATGATTACCGGTTCACCGGTAATTCGCAAAAAAACGGTTTTTTCGGTCATTTTGAGCAATTTCGATGACTGATTTCCGGTCACGTGATCAACCTAGGAAGCCAAAAAAATTTTCTACCGCATATTTTTTTCCAAGGTTTCACGTGCAGAAAACTATTTGTCGCTATCTTGTCTAGTTCTCCCAGTCGAAATCATGGTGGAGCAACCTAAAAAAAAAACGACCTGACTAAAAAACAATATAACCGTTAAATTATATGAAATATTTCCACAATCATCATATACTAGCCAGTTTTTTTAGTTTTATAATAATTAACGTATAACGCGTTATAACATATGTGTAATAAATCTCATGTCGAAAAATGTATATCGAAAAGTTAAATTGAAAAATAATATCGAAGATTTTCAGGACCACCACAGAATAGCTAGATGCTATAGCTCATACAGTATGAGTTATAGCATCTAGCTATTTTGTGATGGTCCTGAAAATCTTCGATATTATTTTTCAATTTAACTTTTCGATATACATTTTTCGACGTGAGATTTATTCCATATACCTTATATGATATAAGGAATATCATATATAGCGTATATGGAATAAATCTCATGTCGAAAAATGTATATCGAAAAGTTAAATTGAAAAATAATATAAGTTATATCATATAAGTTATATGGTATACCGTATACGTTATAACGCGTCATGTCGAAAATTTCACGACGACCATAAAGTAGCTAGATGATGACTTTGCTTTAGCTGGAGGCTAACGCTAATTGCCGCGAATACTAAATGCCGCGCTATCTCACCGAGATAAAATATCTTTATCAAAAATCGAACCCTAAAGAAGAATTAAATCGTCAGGAAGTTTTTTTCGATATTATACATGTAAATGTTTAGATCGAATTTTATTCTTTGAAAATGACCTTTTTTACTGATTTTATAATAATAATCTGTTTAGCTCGGTAAAGAACCAAAATCATCGATGAAAAAGAAGATTAATTTAGCCGTTGTCATCGGTGGTTTCATTTTCATCATATTTTCGGTAACCTTAATCATTTATGGATGGTTCATGCCAAAAAGCGACCATATGCCATGTGGTGCTATGCAGCAGTCTATTGGTATTCATGAATAAGCCCGAAGGATAATATTTTCTGTACAAAAAAGCTGTATTTACTCGGATTAATTGCACAATGTAAATATCTGAAAAAGTGGAGGGCTTCTTTTGACCAGCAATTCACCTCTTGGCCAAAAGGGCGGCCTTAGGGTTCTTTTTCGGAGTGTACATTTTTGGTCAACAAAATAATTGGTAGACTTTTTTAAAGTACCTATATTTTTTTTGAAGAGTGAAGGCGGAAAACAGCACTGCAAGTAAAATATAAATTTACGAAATTTTGCTTTGAAACGATTGGTTTATGTTATAAAAATTAATCAAAAATGTGTAGTTAGTGGCACAAAAATTGTTATTGCACACGTATTTCAAAATAGTAATCTTTTCGCACCACCGCATTTTCCATAGCAAAAGATAAGAGACAAAAAGTTTACGAAAAATGTATACTCCTCTTTTTCTCCCGGTGACTGACAATTTTTTTAATTTTAGACTACGCTAGATTAATGATTTTAGCAAGATGCCTTGGAAAAAGTCACTTCTTGCAAAAAATGCTAGATTGCTTATTTTTGCAATTACTCTTGATAACTACACTTTTGCATACAACCGGTGTTTGCCAGTTAGAAACTTATAACTGCAATTTTGTGAAGACTAGTGGGGATATAGGACCCTTTTCACCATAAAATTTTTGTGTTATATGATACCACCAGGCTAGATTTCGAAATAAGTTAAGGGGTGTCATATTATATATCAAATAAAAACAATTTAACTATGAATCGGATAAAAAGAGAAGGCCACATTTCGATCAAGAATATATTTTAGTAAGTATTTTTCTTGAGCTTTTTAAATCGGGAAAGAACCCTAAAAAGCTATGTGATTGCACTCTGAGACATCATTCGTGCTATGATTCATATGAATGACAGCACATGAAAAGGAATTTTACAAACTTTAGTTAACGTTATCTCAATTATTATTCCTAAACCGACGTATCTACCAGGCTAGCTCCTCCCGTGATTGGTCGAGGACGGCCGCGGTAACATTGCGGGGGATTTGCCATAATTTGACAGTACATTATGATTTGTTGCATCTTCAGTTTTTCAAAACTTTTCGTATTTTTTATTTATTGGTCGGCATTTTTTAGCCTGACATTTTGAGCATTTTTCCTCAGAAATAATTAGAAAAAACATTATTAGTTGTTTCAAACAAAAACTATGAATTATTAATTGAAAACAAATTTTTTTTCCGCAAAAAATTTTTTTTTGAATTTGTGCTCAAAATTTAAAAGTTTGTATGTAGACCCTTAATTTTGATAGATCTTCAGTTTTTCTGCTATCTCATTCCGAAACGTTGCCAAATCTACTTTTTCAGTTTCTCCTGATTAGCCAATAATATAATTTTTGGATGGTTTCAGAAAAGATATCGAAACGCGGATAATCCTTGAAATACTTTCACAGTAGGATATTTAGCATAACTGTATGCAAAATTTGCTACCTCATCAAATGTTGATAATTGACCTATTTAATTAAAAGAATTTTGCAGCAAAATATAATAATAACAGTTTATAAGGACGACAGTAATAATTTTTTCGAAAAAGACGTCCTTAGTTTAAATGCAACAAAAATTTTCAGTTTTGCTGTGATTTGTGACAAATTTTTGTCTTTACAAAAACTTTTTACAGTAGATTAGGTTCAAAAAGATGTGATTTTATCAATTAAATTTGAAATTTTACAGTACAAACGATGCCCAAAAATGTTTGAAAAGCTTTTACTGAATTTAAATGGACATGCAAGTATTTTCTACTTGTCCATTTAAAGTCATGCTGTCATCGGAAAGTTATGTCCTTTTAAACCAATTCTGCCATTTATAACTTATATTAGTGTACTTATTCTCAAAATGATAGAATTTCTACTTTGTTAACTCCTAGACTGAAAAACCGACGCTAAAACCTTTGCAGTCCAGGAGTTAAATTGCTCAAAATACAACAATCTTAATTCCCATACTGCCTTACTATTTGTCGTCGACGCTATATCTACTGAGCTGAATAATTTAAATAAACTTGCATTTCTGTATTGTTTATTACAGTCATCACCCACGTAAAGGGACAAATCCACACAAATTGCCTTGTTTTAAGGTAAAGGTATCTAATTTGCGTTATTATGTACTAGTTTTGAAATAAATGAAAAATTTATATGCGAAAGATACCGCCGCCTTGTTTTTGACGGAAGCATACAACATACTCTTGCTCTTTTAAGGACAAACGAGCGATATTCGAAAAACCAGCGAACTCTGAAAAAAGTCATTTTTTTCTGATTTTGAGTAAATTAGAAAAATGCGACGAATGAAAAAAGTTGGTGTTTTCTAGATTCAAAATTATGAAAAACGTCATTCTTAACGAAAATTTTCTAAAAGATCCCGATGTGCATAATCTACACGTACAGTTGTGTTATTTTAGTTGACACGTCCTATTAATTTAAATAGTATTATACCGTATAATTTATCCCACGAAAAGTTCATTTTTAATTAACAGGACACGTCCTACTGACATAATTTCACTGTATCTCTTTTTCTTTTACTTTGGATAGACAAAAGGTTGAATTATGTATCTCAAGATTTCTTCAGATACAGGGGGTAACGTCGGAATATACCTTTAAAAGATTCGTATGAAATTCTTAATTTTTTATCATTGTTTTCCAAAAACTTCTTAGGTTTTGCTCGTTAAAATTGTATTCGACAGTGTTTTTTGAAACATTTAAAAGACCTTGCAACGTCAAAATTCAAATTTCGGATTTTTTTCTGAGATCGAGCTCAGAACCTCCGAGTGAAAATTGACAAAAGTGACTCAATAGCGATCTAGCCAAGCGTTTGAATATTTATATATTTGAATTCGCAATATTTTCTATGTATACACAGACTGTCATTTTGTCCAAAACAGTATGTCGAAATAATTTAAAAAGTGGTACAATAGCGTATTAGCTATGATTATTGTATACTACCTCGTGAACTGTTTTTAGCTCAATAAATTCAATTGAACAAGTCATTTAAGTTATAAGCATAGAACAATTAAGCTCCGTCAACCGGTTGGTTAAAATCTACTAAGTTTCTTTGAGACAATTATGTATTTTGGTCAAATGATTAACTGGCCAAGTGCTAGAAAGCAATATATTTTAAAATCTTTTATTTATCACAACATTCGAAATAATTTTTAGTATTGTATTTAGTTTCTAAAGAAACACTTATTTTTTATAGGTTTTTGTCATAGATTGGACTTTTTATTAACCGATACTCTTAATAGATTCATGGCCAAATTGTTTTTATAATATAATTTTGAGGTCATTGGAGCAAATTACGCAAAATTTATTAAATCTTAGTTATTTATTTCTCCTAGGGATCGCTTTATACCAATTTCCAACATAATTATTCAAAACCTGTAACTTTACTAATGCTTCAAATTCTCCTATAGTTTCCTGATTCGATTTCTCAAATTAATATCGTAGAATAAATTGATGGTGATATTTAAATATAGTTCAAACAAACCAATATATTTACTCAAGAGCTAAAATTTCATATATTTATTGAAACATGGCGTTTTTCTTGATTTTAACAATTTTTTGCATTTTTAAATATCCTGAATTTCCAGCTTTTGAGAATATCTCTGTGATAGAAATTTTATAATCTGTACTTCATATGATAAAATAGTTCTAGAACATTGTTTAGGCAACTGTAGTCTATTTTTAGACACAAACTTGAAAAATACATAAAAAATTTAATTCACATTCGTTTTTGCGTTAACACGGCATAAGTTAACTCAGCGCATCAGTGCCTTGAAACACAGTTCGCTAAAATAATTATTTTTTCTCGAAAATATTGTTGAATTTGACAATATGACATTTGTTTTGATCTATATTATTATTACTAGTGAGAGTACTATGAGAGTTAAAATTGATCTGAGAGTCGAAAAATGGATTTAAAAGATACTTTTTTGTCCTGTCAAACATATGATGATCTTTGACCAAACTAATAAGTCTTATAAATCCGTTCTCGACTCCCAGAAAAATTTCAACTTTCAAACTTAGGTAGCTTTTTTTAGCTGTTCTTCAGCCAATACCTAAAAAGTGTAACTTGACACCTTTTGTGGTGTCATATATCAAAATAAATAATTCCAAAAAAATTCTCTTCAAAACTACCCCTAATTGCATCTTCCCATATAAATATTGTTTGATTATCTTGAAAGAAACCAGGAAAAAAAAAAAAAAATTTGGGTGCCACAAATTTACTTGGCTACACATAGCAGAAAACCGTTTGTTGATATCTGGTATGGTCTTCGAGAAAAATGACTGAGTAGGGTGGGTTCTATTAAAAAAGCTACCTCATCAAAACAAAGGTCATATTTTCGAATTCAACAATAATTTGAATAAAAATTAATTGTTCCCGCAATCTTTGGTTCAAAACACTGATGCGGAGGTACGTAATCGAAGATCGTCCACAGGTTGGGTCTAGTAATTTTCAAATGAAATATTTTATTAAGAATGGAGAGAAGAATTGAAATACCAAAATCGTTTCTGACTTACGATGAAGAATCTTTGAAATTATTTAATTTGATTCAATATTCCGGAATTATTATTGATCCAGGATTGTTCAAAAATTTGATAGATCTTTTGAGAGCAGGTAAATCGACCAAAAAATACGAATAAGCTGTTATTTCTTTAAAAGCTACCTCAAAATTCATAAAATTATTTTTAATTGTAGCCCATAGAAAAATATTACACTTGGACTTTAGTGATCAAAAAATTCTTAAAAAATTGTCAGCAATTGCTTAAAAATTAAAAAAGTTTTTGAAATCGTAATTGAAATTGCAAATTTAAAAAACAGGTTTTTATTTTCATGCAATTCCTGACAATTTTTTAAAGAAATTTTTGGTCAGATGTTAAGGTTTCTGAATGGTAAATCTTAAAAACGCATCTCCAAAATTATTTATCGGATCGACTCAATTTTTCTCATCTAAAAACGGTATTATGGTCAAAAGCGTTGGCTTCCAAATTACAGTGGATCTTTTAAAAAATTCATTGTATCCCAAAACTCAAAAGTGCGCCAAAAATAATTGAAATCGAATGTAGTGGAAAATTTGGGTCTCGCGGTCGTGGCCAATAACTTACAAAAATTTCTATTTTATATTTCAGACGTTCACCCAGATGCTATACTAAAAGTGCTAAAAGACTCTTCGGAAAGATCCCCATTTGGTGATCCAAAAAATCAAATGAAAATCGAGCGACATTCTTCAAGACGTAAAACACAAATGGAAGAAGCCGCCGGCAACCCACTTGCAGTGAGAACTGAGCAAAGGCGATCTGGTCAATCAGAAATTAGACTGGAGAGGAATATTGAAAGAAAAATAGACAGGGAACGAATTTCAAGCGGTGAAATCACCAGGTTATAATTTTGTAAATAATTGATTTTATGTACAACTCTTTGAATACATTTTAAACGTCTGCTGAAATAAGCGATTGCAAGAAATCATTGCACATAAAAACATTTTTTATTACTTCGCCGGATGTCTGGTTAACAAATAACTGACCATTCAAATGTAGAAAACACGGTTGTTTGAGAAAATGGCACACAAACTTTTTAATATACAGGTAATATACAGGCCCTTCTTCTATAAATATTTGCTGGGTCAGTCATAGCCAACAATGCGGTAGCAAATATTATCCAATCACCAAGCTAGGAGGAAGGAAAATTATGAAAATTGAATTACTTTAAGTCAAAGAAAAATTCAAACCACCATAAAAGTCTGGCATGATTTTTTGAAAATCACAAATTAAAAAAATTTTGTACGAATATTCCAAATTATCTAAAATGCCGTTTTTACTGAATCATACATAATTATCTATCTTTACGGAAATTATTATTTAATTTTCCCCATTTCGACAAAAATATATCTAAAGACTATTTGAAATAGTCTATTTCTCTTGTGTTAAATATTGAAATTTTCTCTATGGTGACTGTTTTTTAAAGGAACCCACCCGCGGCATGATCATTGCGCGACTCCCGTACCCCGACTCATGTACTCTCAGTCAACTAAATATTATATTACAGAAATGTTTTGCGTTTTTCCGAGTTACAGTCCCTGACCCCTTAAAGTGCAAAAAAATCCAAAAAAAATGCATTTTAAGGGGTCAAAGGGGATTATGCGCACTTTAAGGGGAAAAGTGCTGGTGTAGCCAAATAAGACTGCGTTTTTTCCGACCGCTTAATAAAAATAATATATTTCCTTTTTTTGTGCTAATATCAAAACATTACGCTTTGCGTATTTTTCTTCATTTTTATTCATAAATTTTCATACAAAACCAGACCTTATATGCAGTATTTTTGAGTCTCATACTGACAATTAAACAAATGAACCCTTTTACGCGCCAAAAAACGATCGGAAGTATCATATTCACAGGTGATGATCGGTAGAGATAATCAAAGAATTTTGTACGTAAAAAGTTGATTGCGTACTTTGCCATTATGAAATATTTATTTTAAGGGGTCATCGTCTTTTTCAGAAAAATAGGCACTTTAAGGGGTCAAAGGGGATTATGTCCACTTTAAGGGGACGCATTTTAACGGGTCAGGGACTGTACCCGGTAATCGACCTATAAAATTACCGAAGTTTTTCAGGCAAAACATGAAAATTTCCCAAAAATTATTTTCATGATTTAATTTACTTGTAATATGTTCTTTACAAGCATCTGTTAATAAACTAACACTTTTCGACCAATAAGTATCAAGAATACAAATAGTTCAATTAAAATAATCGAAAAAAAATATGCTCAGGTAGCTTTTTTTAATAGGGCCCACCTTACTCAGGTCGTTTTTTTTCGGTAGCCCACTTGTGATTTCTACTGGGAGAACTAGACATATACAGTCTCTGACCCCTTAACCCACATACTCATTTTGGTAATCTATTACCAGCTCGACTCTGGAGCGCTTAAATTTATATAGTTGCCAATATCGGATTAACTTCATATTTAAAATGCTTAGGTTTTTCACAATTCTTGATCTTTTGGTGCTAAAATGCTTTCTCTATCTTGTTTACTTCTTGAGATAAAGCAGCTTTGTCGCGTCGAAATTTCTTTATTTTTGATTTTCTCACCTCAAAATATTTTCAATTTTTTCTCTTAAAATCAATTTCATTCCGGTAATAAAAAAAAATTAGTGTTTTTTATAAGAAACAAATCATAAATGAAGCTTTACTTTGACAAACAACTGAAAATTGATACTATTTGCTAGTAGGTTTGATCATANTCTTAAAATCAGCCGGAAAGTTGAATTTCTATGCTTTTTCGTTCTAATATCACGATTATCTACACACTGCATGAACTATAATTTTGATGAATTCCCGGAAGAAAAAAACGAGATTCGATTTTTTTCTCAAAATTTATACCGAAAATGCCTATAAATAGATCTCCGGTTACCGGTGAACTGGTTGTCCGATAAAAAAGGAAAAATTTATCCATTGAGCTTTTTTAGTTGGCAGTTGAATGCAAAAAAACATTTCTCGATATCTTCTATGGTTCTCCCGTAATCGTCATGAGAAGGGTGGCCTCCTTTAAAAAAAAACTACTTAGAAAAAAATCGTAAAAACGCGAAAATTTCGAAAAAAATTTGTTGATGATTTCGACGGTAGTACACTTTGTAATCACCCAGGGCATTTTAGAGCATTTATTATGCCCCTAAGGCCCCATAAAGCCAGCGACTAGTACCCCCTTAAGTACCCCCTTAAGGGTATCCCTGCTCCTAATTTGACATATTCTCGATGAAATATTAGCCAAACAGGGCCTCGAGTATATAATTCAGATTAACCGGTTCGTAGGACTAGCTTTCAGCTAGCGTCAGAAATGTTCCAAAACTTTTTTGGATGCTTACACTCCGTGAAACATTACCGAAACAAGAAGATATAACGCATAACGGAAAATCTATCTCCTCTGAGGTTTTATTTTTGAATAAACCAAATCTTAAACATAACCTGTATAATTAGTAAATTTAAAACTTCTGAGAGGCGTTTGATCGATAAGTTGCTATATTTATGTTTATTAAAAAAGCGTAAATCACCGGTTTCTTGCACTTTTTCATTCGAAAATCTACTGCTCCTCGTAGGTAAATTCAATTCACTCAAATTTTTGCAAACGTAGCTCGAAACAAAAAAGAAACTTCGGAGGAGCCGTTTTTAAATTTTGACCCTAAACTCGAAATATGATTTTTCAAGGTCACGTGGAAAAATTTCCCGAAAAATGTGCTCGATTTTTTCGAAGAGTAAGCTCAAAAGAAAGCTGTGGGAACACTGAAGAAAAAGTTGGCTCTTCGTCAACCCGATATTTTGAAGTTTAGTGGTCAAATTGACACACAACGTATTTTTGAACAAAATTTTGAGAAAATACTTAGAAAAAAATCGAAAAAACGCAAAATTTTCGAAAAATTCTCGAAAGAGCCACGAGAGCCTTTCAGGTGGCTATACTTTGAACGCAGATTCTAGAAACCTTATGTTTAATTTTAGAAAAAAGCGTTTGAAAAGCAAGGTTAATTAAACAATGTGATACAACCTCATGGTAGGCCCCAGGAAATGTATGTTAATCTCAGTAACTGCGCAGTGCTCTGTTCTACTCAATACTTTTTGTCTGAAGGGAATCAAAAGATATTTTCAAATAAGTTCAAGTGATTTATTGAAATTATTTGATAATTATTACAATATTATTAATATTATATTAAAGCAAATATGGTATAAGAGTTCCACTCTGGCATGATTTTCACAAATTAAATATTTTTCAGAACATATCATTTTATCCATATTAATATCGAAATAAGATATTTCCCTCCCAAAGAATATTTTTGCTCTAGATATGTCCAGAATGCAATTTTTTNATTTTTTCAGGAAATATCATTTTATCCATATTAATATCAAAATAAGATATTTTGAAATTTCCGACTTAAAAAATATTTTCGCTCCAGATATGTCCAGAATGCAATTTGTTTGGAAATTGTACATACGCATATTAGTCACCTGATTATTTAAATCATAAAGATGTAGTTCTTCGATCTCTTGTGTGTCTTGTTTATAATCAGATTCTTCCAAAACTACAAATTCTTCTTTTATTTTTTTATTTTCCAAAATCCTTGTTTCTGTATTTTTTCGTTTTTCCCCAATTATTTGAAACGACTCAGATTTTTTTCTTTCTTCAAAGACCTCATTTTTGATATTTTCTGTTTCAGTCGATATTTCAATTTTGAGTTCTAGATCTGTTATTTCGTCGTGAAATTCTTTATTCGCATTTTCAACAATTTTGAAATAATTAATCTCCATTTAGAATCTGAAATAAATTGAAATTATAATAGATGAATTTTAAGTTTTTTTAAAATACCACAAAAACATTAAAAAAATTCAAACAGTAAAAATTATCAAATTTTTTTAACAAATATTTTTCAGAAATCTAGAATAAGGTGGTTTTTTTTTAGGAGCTACGCCCAAATGACGGCTTTCTGGTATTTTAAATAAACGTCAATTGCCATTCCTGGACATTTATGACCTTTACCGATATCAAATGAATTTANAGAGACATGAGAGTACTCTCGTGAAAAATGTTTAGACATATCTGACCCTAGGGTGTATGATGTTAAAAAAAATTAACCGAATAAATAAGATTCATTGAATATTGCGAAATGGTCGATCAAATGATCCAGGAAATGGCGAAATTGAAGTTATGTTAAAATACCAGAAAGCCGTCATTTGGCGGTACGATTCCTAAAAAAACACTTATTCCACACAGCATTCTGAAAAATATTTGTAAAAAAATTTTTATATTTTACTGTTTGAATTTTTTTAATGTTTATATTTAAAAAACTTAAATCATCTATTATTAATTTCGCATTATTTCAGATTATAATGGAGATTAATTATTTCAAAATTGTTTGAAATGCGAATAAGAATTTCACGGACGAAAAAAGATCTAAGACATCAAAATTGAAATATCGATGAAAACAGATCAAAATGAGGTTTTTGAGAAAGAAACAAATCTGTAGTCGTTTCAAATAATTGGGGAAAACGAAAAAATACAGAAACAAGGATTTGGAAAATAAAAAAATAAAAGAAGAAGTTTGTAGTTTGATATAAACAAGAAACAACAAGAGATCGAAGAACTATCTTGATGATTAATAATCAGGTGACTAATAGAGTATGTACATTCCAAACAAATTGCATTCTGGACATATTCTGCAGCAGAAAATATTTAGTGAGGAAATTTCAAAAATATCAGAGTATTAATAGATGGAGTAAAAAAGATTTCAGAATAAAATATTTAATTTTGAAAATCATGCAAGGTGGAACTCTTTAGCCATATTGCCCTTAAATATAGATATTAATATATCTCCTGGGGCCACGATGAGGTTTGTATGCACGAGTGATCTTAACGATTAACCTTTAGACTTTCAACGCTTTCTTCTAAAATTGAAACATCGAAAACGCTAAAGTATACTGGTCCTGAAAAGGCACTCGTGGCTCGACGAACATTCTTTCTTTGCTTCGAGAGGGTAATTCCAAGCACCTCTGTTTAGATCTTTAAGGTATCCCTGCCCCAATTTTTGCAAATTACTTAGTGACATAAAATCATCTAAATTACTGTCAATTTGGCTATAAGGAATCCGTATATTGAAATGAATCAAGGAACGACAAGAAATTGGCCTATTCGAAAAGTATTGCTCGAATATATGGACTACAACACTTTATAATGGTAGTTAGGAAAAATTTTGACGAATAATGACCTGATATAATGGTGGTGAATATTTTTCAGTATTTTATCATTTATTTTTTAATATTTAAACCATTATTGGGTTTTACTGTGCGATGTGAATGTTGTCTCTGTCAGCATGAACCAACCCATTTATTTTGCGCAGGAAGTTGTAGAAATTCAAAATATTCGAAAAAATCTAATTTTTTTTAACACTTGAGCCATTCGCACGAAGGTAAGTCGAACTCCAAATTCAATGCAACTTTGGCATACACCTTTATTGAACCTTCTCAGAACGTATCAATGGACAAAAATTTGAACGTCAATTTCCGGTTTTATATTCAGTTTTTATCATGTTACGTTACCTATTTTGGCATTTTGACACCAGGAGTTAAGATTCGAAAATTCCAGTAAACCCATTTTTTGCTGCCAATTGACTTTAACACGGATGGACAAGAACTTAAAATTCCTAGTTATTGAACTTTGTTTCGACCAAAAGTCTGACAGGTGATAAACCACGCTCACTCCAAATTGATCAAAGAGAAGAAAGCAGAACAATTCAGGAATAATAAACCATATCGCGACAAATTGCCCTTTACACCACCTATGATTTCTATGATAATTACGAGGGATGTCGAAAATGAAAACAAACATTTTAAAAAGTAATCAATTCAACTGGGCTGAAGTTATCTTCCAGAAAAAATTGTTTTCAAAAAAATAATGTTGAATTTTTTCTTGAAACATATAACTATTTATTTTGAAAAAACAAGTACCAGCTGAGCTGATTACCCAATATACTTTTGGAGAGGGTGCGCCCTAAGTCGCGGACATTGCTTGCCAGGTTATTAGCTCTCTAGGCTATTTTCTTCGAAATTTTTATAGAGCATTTTCATAGTGAATTTTTTTATAGGACAGAAACGAGCACGTTTTCACAGTGGAGCATAACTGCAAAATGCCTGGTGCTTATAAGCCAAACATGACAGTATATCTATGAGATTTATTAAAAGATTGTTTAAGAAGATTGTTATAGAAGGAATACAAAGTTATGAGAACTTCGGAAAAAGCCTTCTCAGCATGGACAACAGCCCCTAGGGGCTTGATGGTGTAAGAATGATTGGAATTTCGCTGGAAAATGCCCTCTCCTCTCCAGTGGACTGGAAGAGTGATAAACGGCAGATTAAGAATACCAATGAGAAAAAAATACGGGAGACTAAAACTTTCTCTGTCAACTGGCAGTAAATTTTTGTTAATTCTGGTGAGGATGCCCAACCGTGCGAGCAATGCCGAAAAGACTGTAAAAAGATGTTCTCACATTCACAGCAAAAATTGAAAGTTCCGATCAATTTTCTTTAAAAATGAATAAAAGCAAAGATTTTCTGATAAGTACGACGTCTCAAAATAATTACCTAAAAAAGAATATATAACAAAATCATCCTTTGATTTTAAAATGGTAAAAAATGGAATTTAGAAATTCTCTTAAAATCTGAATAAGCTCGGTCAATTTTTGTATTACAAATTGAATAAAATAAATATCTTATACGAATCGTATGAAAATGTTGCCCAATACTTAGCTATACACAAAAAATCGTTGAAAAATTATCTCGTGTTTGTTTTTATGTAAGTAAAGGACATAAGTTCATTTGGTTTAAATGCCCCAGCGGTTATTTCCCAGATATTGCTTGTCTATCGTGTAATGTTCCTGACGCGCCTTCGGCGTATACAAATAAAAAAATAACCGCAATTTGATTTTTTGAAAATGTTGCCTTGTCTTATTTATCTTTTTCTTGAGCTGAATTTCAAAATAAAATCAACAATCTTTTTGTTCACACGCTTGCTTCATCATACCACACAACGCCGCTTAGGCTCGGTGCATTTTGACAGGAAACGCGATATTGGGCTCTTGATGAAAAACTTTCACGGATTGATATATCTTTTTCCAATTTATCTAGTCAAGAGTGATGATGATACATCAGTCGCAAAATTTCTTTTAACATACAGGAATTTTCGAATTATTGCTATTTTATAAAGTTTTCGAGTAGTCGAATTGAACTTTTCGAATTCGACACCAATTATGAGAAATTTTGAAAACACTTCGCGAACATTTATGAAAAATGCTTATTTTTTCTTCAAATTTTTTACAGTATTTGTTATACAATCAACGAAAAAACTCTTTAAGAATGGCCATTTAAACTTTGTGGCGTAGGTGACCAAATTTTAGTATGCCGATTGCAAAATAGATCTGACATTGTTTGGGATTTAACGATCGAAATAATTGGAATATTGTTAGAAAGATTTTCCGCCATTTTTGTCAAAAATTTTCAAACTAAGTTTCTGAGAATCCTTAGCATGAAGATTTAGGCAATGGCTACTTCCTATATTTACATATGTCTGTCGATTTGAGTTTCTTCAGCTCTTTGGTGATACGCTGAATCGACTTTTTTTTATGCGAAACTATAGGAAATCGGCAAAAATAAACTTCAAGGCCGACTCAATTATTGGAATTAAAAAAGAATTATCTCCAGCTCAAACTTGCCAAATTGATAATCTCGACACACATTCACCGTTTTCATTATTTTATTAACCTCAGATGCAGAAAGAAATTTTCTTTCGGAATGTGTAAAATTTCCTGTTTTTCCTCTTTCTTCAGCATAATTAAATTTCCGGAATTTTGACAGTAAGAAATCATATAAATATAAAATTAATAAATCCGAGTCGTGAGCGCGAAAGCCGTATTTTAAGGGCTTCTAATAACCAATAAAAAATAATAAATTTTATCTGTTTATTGTAGACACCGATGGAGCAAAACTCCGCAGTTTTGGTGGTTCTTTCAAAAAGACGAGTTTAAGTGAAGTAATAAAATAATCAATTTGAAAGTCAATTCAGATATACACAAGTACTACTGAAAGTGGCAAACTTGTGTTTGAAAAGTTTTTCTTTGAAATTTTTGAAAGTGGCAAAAAGTTTTCCCATCAACGACAAAAAAATTCGAAAAAGTGCAAATCTCAAAATGCACCGAGGCCTAAAAGCGTAGTGAGTGAAGATACATTTATTTGCATATGTTATAATATGATTGAGAGGTATATCAATATGACCTATATGATATAGGGCTGATATCTAAGATTGGGATCACCAGCCCCTCAACTGCGTATGTGGTTGAAACTTCATGTTTGAAGCTCGATTGGTCAAAAAGTAAGAGTCTGGTGCCTCATTGAGTCATAAGCGGTCAAAGTCGAACGCGAACTCAAGTAATTAAGGACAGACTAAGTGAAAGGTCTGCGATGCACAGAACCCTTCAGGAAATACAATCGTAAACCATAAGACTCTATGAGCACCCTTTGGACTTTGTAAAACGAATAATCACGATACGTCGTGAATAAAAATACAAAATTGTAGACATAATCTGACCTATGGGTGTATGATTTAAAAAAATACGACTATAAATTCATTGATATCAAACCATCTCTCCCTGATGATAAGACAAAATTGTTCTATTTAAAAAATATAATCGTTTTGGGGATGCGCAGTAATCAGCTATCAAATATGTAGAGTCTTAGATTCGACCGCAAGACCATCGCATTGCTAAGAAATTCTAGCAATGCGAAGGTTCTGCGTTCGAATCTTAGACTTTATTTGGTTATCTATATTTTCAGAGTTGTTTCTGTATTTCTGATCATAAAAATAAAAACTTATAAATAACCAATCTTTTATTTAAAATGAAATTTAAATATTTTCTATGTTTATCGGGAGTATAGATTCTATACAGTCATCATGTTTTAATAAATTTCAATTATACAACAGGTGCAGTATTTTAGTAAAATTTTCAAGTATAAACTCACAGTGAGAAAAACCAAAATCTTAGTTCAGTTTGAAGGTAGTACAGTCGATAAATTATTACATGGCAAACTGGATCCTGAAAAAAATTTTATGTCATCGCGAAACAATCTTATTATCTGCTCTGAGGCCGATAATTCCGTAAATATACATTTTCCTATCAATTTCAAAATGGAAAAAAGGGGATCCGCGGGAATTCACAATTTTTGATTGTACTTTATCGACAAAAATTTATGGTTTATTATTTGGTTTTGAAATTTTTTTAATTTCTGTTCCTGAACATTATGACCATTCACGAATCAAATGAATTTAAATTCATAATATCTTAAATCATAACACCTAAGGGTCAGATTTGTCTACAATTTTGAGATATTTCGAATTGAATGGCGATTTTAATAATTTTTAAAATAAGTTCCGAAGGGAGATAAAAATAAATTATCACATGACAAGCTTAAAAATTTTTTGTACATCGCAAAACAATTTATATAATCCGCTTTAAGATCTCCGCAAATTTCATAAATATAAATTTTTCCGCTTAAATAACAAAGATGTAATTAGGGTGACCTACGCGACTTAACAATTTTTTACCAAGTTGCCATTTTCATTTCGGTCCTCCATTCACTCGGTTTTGAACTAATTAAAATAAACGTCAATTCTGATTCTGAGAACATTTATGGACCCTTTCCCAATATCAAATGAATTTTAATCGATATTCTTTAAATCATACACCCTAGGTCCGATATTGTCAACAATATTTGCATATTTTGTTACGTTGAAATATTAATAATCTTGTTTTAAGAAATCTGAAGGCTAAAGTATAGTAGATGACATTACCACAGTTGATCCATTGACATTGTCTTTTGTGGCATTACAAAACTAATTGTATAGTCTTTTTTTATTCTAAATCCGTAAATATACTTTTCCATCAATCAAAATGTAAACTTAGGGTACGCGTGCGATTTGCAATTTCAGCAAGTTTGCATTCATTTTGACTGAATTCAGACACAGTTTTGAAGAAGTTCGTTTTTTCATATTTCGATCATTTTTGCTCTTTTGTATTTTTTGTTGCTCGCGATATCAAAATCGCTGTCATCAGAATCAAGCATCTAAAAACCATTTATGATTAGTTTTAGACGCGACGATAAGATTCACTATTCAAACCACAGACGAACCCTATCATATCACAAAACTTTTTTTTTGCATTCAAACTGGAAACTAAAAAATCTTATGCGAATTATCGAATCCCATCGCGAACATAGCGGCGAAGATGGAAATCAAAAAGCAAAAACAAGGTTCAGTGTTCCAAAAATTTAATTATCTTTGATCAATACCATAAAAAATAAAGTTAATTTTTTTTCAAGAAACGAATTTTCCAGGTGAAATATGTCAAATATAATAATACTCCAACCTTGGATTTCTGAATAGGTCTCTGACAAAAAATATCTAGAATAGATAGATATCTATTGAGCCTCCAACATCTAAATTCCCTTTCTTTCTGTGGTCAAAAAGTCATTTCGAAATTGTAAAAAAACCTATTTTTGAGGATAAACAGAAATTTATTTGATCAAGATTCCAGCCCTAAAAAGATGACCCACTTGACCCGCTGAGCTGATTACCGGCATGAATCGAGTAATTCAAGTTCTGCGTGCTCTTTGTCGCTCCCATGCGAAATTCTAACTTAAGTCAATACTGATTTATTTCAAAAAATAATTATCGCAGCATTGATTGTTTTATTTAATTCTGAGTCTATAGGAGAAATCACCTGAAGAAGAAAATAAACTCTTAATAAAAGACCAAAGAAAAACAAATAAAAGTACCCAGAAGTAGTCCTGCAGATAATATCATAAAATTTTGCATCTCCCTCAAAATTCAATTTTATGTGATGTATTTTACGGCTAAGAATTTTTTACGAAAATTGGGCGAAAAATTCCCAAATAAAAGTAGGAAAAAAATTATCTTTTGAACGGCTAGTCGTATCAAACTTTTGAAATTGTTGACTCGAGACAAAAGAATTGCGGACACTATAGTCATAGACTATGATCATATTCAATAAAAAATCTGGATAATTATTTCTATCTCGCGTCCTCTTTATTAAAAAATTCCCGCGTCCCCGAATGGCGTTGGCGTGTGAGGGGTAAAGAAATTTTGGAAATTTTTATATCGAAATTTTTTTTGTACATTTTGGACAGCAAACCAGTCAAAAAATGAGAATGCAATAGCTAAAATAGCTCCCTATTACTCTAAGCTCTCGAGGAAACATGCCTCCGTCGAATAACCCCGAACGACATATTTTAACTGTGAAACAAAATAAAAGATTCTTGTGTAAAATTGAAAACTAAAAAAATTACGTGAGAATTTTGCGAGGTGGTCTCAAGGTCTGAACCCTAAATATATCTATCACACGAGTCATTTCAAATTTTCCATGAAGTTTGAAATTTTTGATGCACTAAAATGCAAACAAATCTCAAAACAAAATTTAATGCCATTTAATATTAGAAATATATTTCATGAAAAATAGCTATGAAATATCGTGCAAGAATTTTAGAACTTCCTAGAAAATGGCATCAGACGGGCGCCCTAAAATTCTCCAGTTTGAAAGCTTAACTAATCTTAAACACGGTCCAGATCGTTAGAAATAATTATTTAAACAGAGAGAAAAAATATTTAATTCTTCGACGCATTTTGCATTGGTCAGATATTTATTACAAAAATCGATATCCAATTTAGTTCTCACAGTTTTTACGCGCGAAATATGAGAGAAAAAAAAATATGATTTTAGTCGGACAATCAGAAGGGACGTAAAAATCATGGAAAATTTGAAAATGACCGTATAGAACATGAAGGTATCTACACTCACTAACGAATTAGGGAGATGGTATTAAAAATCGAAAAACTCGAAAATTAGAAAAATCGCTCGAAATTTGTTTAATGATAAAAGCAGAATGTATTTTGTGGCCTTCTGAAGGCTATTCGCGCATTTATTATTTCCTTACCCCCTGATTTAAAAACGGGAAGAGAACCCCTTAAGAAAGCAAAGATCTCAAAAAAGGATCTGGTTAACCGTCGTTTAACCCCGAAGCATAGAAAAAGAAGTCGTCAGCCGCGCGAGCTCAGGTGGCTATATCTTTGACGCGCATATTCGAGAAACTTGTATGTTTAATTTTAGAAAGAAACGTTTGAAAAAGCAAGTTAATTAAACCAGGTGATACAACCCAATGGTTAGCTCCGAAAATGTATGTTAAATCCTCAGGTAACGCCAGTTTTTTGTTCTACTCAATTACTGTTCGTCGATTTATTATATCGTTCGGAACAAAAAGATATTTCAAATAAGTCTACTAAATTGAATTATTTAAGTTATTTGATAATATTAAATAATTTAAGGTAGCTTTTGTTTTTTAGGTGACACGCACGCCCTGTAGACAAAACGGTAAGAGATATGCCGGAAAAAAGTTTGTATCGCGGTAGCCAATCAAATTTTAACCGCAGGAAATTTCGATTTGGACCTCGACCAGTTAACCGGTAATGGACCGAAAACATCGGTAATTGGCGGTTTTGAGAGAACTAATCATAATCTCACAATGGATTTATACTTAAAAGGGGTAACTTTCGAAGAAAAAATTTTGGGCTATTTGTGTTTTTTCATGAAAAGTACCCGTAAAAGTAACAGTTTTTTTTTAAGTTCACATATTTCAATACAGGTGTCACTGGTAACAAAAAAGTGCTCTTAACACCACCCCAAGTGTTGTACCATGGTGCTAAATGGTGTGCAAAATAATCATGCCCAAAATTTCTCCCTTCGAAAAGTTACTGCCAAATAAGTACGAATTAGGCCCATTATAATTCCACGTGTCCGATTCAAAAAAGTGCCTTTACACCCACTGGTGGGTGGTCGATTTTCAAATAAATCATGCACAAAAATTTTCTCAAATCTAAAAAGGTTTACTCCAATAAGTACGAATTAAGGCCGCCTATTGATATCCAGTGTCGATATCAAAAAAAGTGCTCTTTACACACCGGGTTGTGTCCGGTGTCAAAACACAAATAGCTCCAAAAATTTTTTTTCGTAAAGTCACGCCCTTTTAAAGCACCGTTTAACTGTAAAAGAGGTAATATAAAATCATGTTGATTATTTCTCTTTATTCATGATGTAGTTCTCATCAAAACCGCCAATACCGGTGTTTCCGCGGATTAACCGGTTAACTGGTCGAGTCAAAAAATCGAAAAAAATTTCTGCGAATATGCAACTATATGCTCTAGAGTAGGCGCTACCGGATTACAAAAAACCGTTTCCCGATACTCTCTAACCCGTTTTGTCTACAGGGGGTGAAGTCACCTAAACAAAAAGACTGCTCTATGGATGAACACACAAACGCGCATCCATGTCACGGGGCGGGAGCGAGTTATTTCTATCGACTTGGCAATCAGCGAGAGAGAAGAGATGATGATGAGAAAACATATCTTTTATCCATGAATTAATATCGAAAATAAGATATTTCCTCCCAAAGAATATTTTTGCTCCAGATATGTTCCAGAATGCAATTTGTTTGGAAATTTTACATATACGTATATATTACCTGATTATTTAAAATCATGTCAAAGATTTAGTTCTTCGATCTCTTTCTGGTTCTTGTTTATAATCAGATTCTTTCCAAACAACAAATTTTTTCTTTTTATTTTTTTATTTCCAAAATTCCTTGTTCTGTATTTTTCGTTTTTCCCCAATTATTTGAAAGACTCAGAATTTTTTTAATTCTTCAAAATCCTCCCTTTTTAATATGTTCAGTCGATATTTCATTTGAGTTCTAGCTCTGTTATTTCGTCCGTGCACCAATCGTTATCGTTTTTTCAACAATTTTGAAATAATTAATCTCCAATTTTGAATCTGAAATAAATTAAAAATGATAATAAAGGAATTTTAAATTTTTTTAAAAGAGCCGAACAAAAACATTAAAAAAACCATTATAATCAAACAAGTAGAAATTATCAAAACTTTTACAAATATTTTTTCAGAAATCTAGAATAATTAGACAAAACAGTATGTGGAAAGAACACGCCATACATGTAGGGCCGCAGTCGGTCAGGACCGATTTTGAAATGTTTGAGAGGGTCAAAGACCCATAGGATCGAAGATAAGTCAATAAGGAAAAAAAACTGCCTTACAAATTTTTTCCAAAAATGACTCAAAACGAATTGAGAGAGAGAGAGAGAGAGGTAAATTGGGATTTTTTATCAAAACATTTTGGGGCTCAATTCTAGTTTTATAACGGGTTGTTGAGAGCGATAAATATATATGATTTTAAAATAAAAAATTGTTTTTCACGTTTCGGTTTTTATTCCAATTCAAAGAGTGAGAAGTAAAATGAAAAATACAAATCAGAGAAACCAACCATTTATGTTTCAAAAAGCAATTTAGAGCGAAATTGAGCCTCTGTTTCGCTAAATTAATTCTAGTTTTAAAACGATTCGCCATATTGATACAATTGAAAAATCAAAATTTGCGACATTAGTTTTATTTATTATTTATTCCAGTACGTAATTTTTTTTAATTGGCTTGTCAAATATAGTATAGTATGTTTTTATTTGACGATTCAGAAATACAGACATAACTCAGTAAATACATTCGCATTGCTAAGAGAATGCAGCTAATGCGAGGTCCTGGGCGTTCGAATCTCAGACTTTATTTGGTTATCTTTATTTTCTGATTGTTTCTGTATTTCTGATATTAAGAATAAAACTTATAAATAACCATATCTTTTATTTCAAATGAACTTTTTAATAATTTTCATGTTTATCGGGAGTATAGATTCTATACAGTTCATCATGTCTAATAAATCAAATACAAACAGTGCCAGTATTTTATAAAATTTTCAAGTATATAACTCACAGTGAGAAATACCAAAATTTAGTAAATTTGAAGGTAGTACATGTTGATAAATTTATTACATGCCAAGAACTGGATCCTGAAAATTTTTTTATGTCATCGCGAAAACCAATCTTATTATCTGCTCTTGATCGCCCCTAATTCCGTAAATATATATTCATTTTTCATCAATGTTCAAAAGTGATAAAGGTGATCTGCCGGGAAATTCACAACTTTTGATTGTACTTTATCGACAAAAATTTATGGTTTAAATTATTGTTGTTTTAAATTTTTTTGTAATTTCATGTTCCATGAACATTGATGACCATTACCGAAAATCACAAGTGAATTTAAATCATAATTCTTCAAGATCATTACACCCTAGGTCAGATGTTGCTAAAATTTTGAAATATTTCGATATTTGAAAGGCGGAATTTTGAATAATTGTTTAAATATATCCGAAGGTAGGAATAGAAGATAAATTATCACATGACAAGCTTAGAAATTTTTTGTTACATCGCAAACCAATTTTTTAATCGGCCTTAATTCCTGCAATTTCAGAAAAATAATTTTCCCATTAATACAAATGCAAATTAGGGTACCTAACGATTAACAATTTTAACAAAGTTTGCATTTCATTCCGGCTTCACTTCCGGTTTCACTCCGATTTTCATTCCGGTTATTGACTAAATAAAATAAACGTCAATTTCTTCCTGGACACATTTATACCTTTCCCAATATCAATGAATTATATCTGTAAATTTTTAAATCATACACCCTAGGGATCAGAGTATGTTCTAATTTTTGAATAATTGTTTTTGATGACTGATCTTTCATTATTGTTTTAAACATTCCAAAAGGTGCCTAATAAGAGGAATTATTAAATATTTTTCCTGAAAAGCTTTTTTGTGCATCGCAAAAACAATTTACTAGTCTTGTTCTTGATTCCCTCGAATTCCGTAAAAAGACATTTTTCCATCAATTTCAAAATTGAAAATTAGGGTGACCGCGGGCGATCTTTCAATTTTTACAGAATTTGTTAAATTTACTTTTATGTGATCTCAATTTCTGTTCCTGAAACATTTATGGACCTTTCCCAATCAAAATGAATGTTAAATCATAATTCTTTTAAAATCATACACCGTTAGGGTCGATTTGTCAAAATTTTTGGATTATTGCGATTTGGTGAATTATAAATTAATTTGTTTGTTAAGAAATCTGAATGGCGTATAGTAGATTGTTTACCACAGGATGATCCATTGAGGTGTTTTGGTGCATTCAAAAAACAATTCGTATAGTCTGTTCTTATTCTCCGAATTCCAATCATAAAAAAAAATATTTTTCCATCAATTTCAAAATGAAATTAGGGGTGACCGCGGCGAATTTTCAATTTTTACAAGTTTGGCAATTTCATTTTGACTGCAGTTCAGAGCAACAGTTTTGAAGAGTTTCGTTTTTATTATTTCATATTTGCTCTTCTTGGTTCTTATCATTTCTGCTCGCGACTATAAAATCGCTTTCATTCAGAAATCGAACACTAAAACATTAAATAAGAAAAAATGTAGTTTAGACGCCGACAAATTTCATTTTTCACCACGGACGAACCCTATTTCATATCACAAAACGTTGTTTTGCATTCAACTGGAAAACTAAAAATCTTATGCCATTATGCCGGGAAAATACCATACCCAATATAATAGGTTTCTTAGCAACATGGTCGCTCAAAACGATGTCATCTAGTTTCACGCGACGAGATTTTTTCTAAACAAAAGCACTTTTTCAAAATGAAAAAACAAACTGCCGTTTAAATAAATATATTCTTATAGTTTTGCTTTAAACCAGTCAAAGTCTGGTGGACCTTCAAACAGCCGATATTTCCCTGTATGGTTGTAGCCAAGTAAATTTTGGTGGATATGGTTTATGTTTCAAAGGTCTAACCGGTCACCGGTACTTGACGGTTCGAAACCAGGTTAAAATTCGGGTTGCATACAGAATCCACATATTATTATGAGCCGAAAGTTCGGTCACAAGAAGTTTTGAAAAAGTATAAACTGTATAGGATAGTTTCAAGAAAAATCTTTTTGGCCAATCCAATATTTTTGCATTATTTCGACACCACCGTAGGGTCAAATTACAACTTTTTCAAAATCATTTTTAACACATTATAATTATTAATTTGCAAGATACGTGTCGTGGGTAGTTTTTTTTTCTTTTCTTTTTTTTTTTTTTTTTTTTTTTTTTTTTGTTGTTTCTTTTGTTTTTTTTTTTCACTTCTTTTTTTTTTTTTTTTTCCATGAGGAAAGTTTCCAGAGAAAAATGTGGTTTTTATCTATGTATATATAATCTTCTTAGGTAGTTTTCAAGAGAAATTATTTGAATAGTGTTTGAAATCTTTGACAACCAGATCTTTAGGGGATCAA
Organism: Oikopleura vanhoeffeni; assembly: GCA_004367855.1. NCBI lineage: Eukaryota > Metazoa > Chordata > Appendicularia > Copelata > Oikopleuridae > Oikopleura > Oikopleura vanhoeffeni. The sequence continues at coordinate 406,562 of SCLH01000203.1, forward strand.
TAATACAAAACGACAGTTTTTTTTTTCAATATGTTATAAGGTAACAAACCGCATTTGGTTTAAATATAGGCAAAATACTCCTAGTGGGTTATAGTTTTTCCCTAGACGAAACTTTTTTGGACAAACATGGTGTAGTTTTAATATATTTGACAAGTCCACTTAGGTTGGGGGTCTAACTTTAACAAAACTAAAATTAAACTACACAAAACTGTTTCAATATGATCTATAGGGTTTGTATATGCAATATTACCTTTCTGGGGAATTTTCACGCTAGAAATTAGAATGACATATATTATTTGCCATCTTGACAGTCCAGACGGCAAAATTACAAAATTTATGGCAAATTTTTTGACATTATAGACCGTTGATGAAAGTGATATAATATTTTTTAAAGATTTGGAGCAATAGTGTTAGTTTTTTTTAATCAAGCCGATATAAAATATTTAGTATTGATAGTAATGAATAATCAGCGGATATAAATGGGTTTGTGCAATCCAGTACTATATATAACAGTGAATACCTTGCGTTGCTGGTGATGGAAGCTCAAAATTAATTGTCGCGTCGAAATGAACATACGAAAAGATATTTCTAAATTTAAAATATAAAAGTTTATTTTATTTCTGGCTTTCAATGTATGAAGTTTCCAAGCTCTAATTTTGGAAATTTATCAACTGTTTTTTCCGATAATTTCAATTAGTGGTGGAAGGTAAGAAAGTCCATTATGACACCGCTAGCGCCTGTCAAATGTCAGAAAAAAGATTGCCAAAATTTACTCCTAAATAATTACCCGCAAAAAAGTATATTGCCAATATAAATAACAGCATCAGAGTTATATAGGCGAACAAAAGAGAAGTTGTATTATTTGATCACCGTCAACGTCAAAGTAAATATTGCCAAAAAGAATTTCCTCAAAAAACTACCCTCAAAAGTTAATTTCATGTATATATATATAACTGCATGGAAAACTAAATAAAGCAGAAAAGTAATTTCGACACCTGGCGGCCAATATGTTGAAGAAAAAAAAAATGATCGTCCTAAATTGCCTCTTAGAATAAAAATTCCCCCGAAAAAAAGTATAATTCAATATAATAATAACTTCCTCAAGTGGTGAAGGTACAGGAAAAAGTGTATGTTTTTGACACACATGATTCAGTTGTCACAAATGGACAAAAAATATTGCCTGTCAATTTCTCTTTAACCCGTGTGAGCACAGAAAGAGAAAGTTCCGCCAAGGCACCGACATGCCATATATTATAGGTGACTGTCCTAACCGGCCCTATTTACAGAGAACCCAAAGTATGTAGAGTTCAATTTTTTTTTGTATATATGTGATAGTTCAACGATATAATTTTTTTGCAATCCGATATTTGTGATGATCTATGAAATCTTGATTTTTTAGTTCGTAGTAAAAATTTACGATATAAGAGCAAGGTACAGCATATCAGAGTGATACAAGGCTCACAGTGGGTGTTTCACAACCATTTTGGTATTGGAATGACTGTAGCATGACCTGACGTATGTCATCTTGTTTTTTTTCTGATTTGATTTATAAAATAATCAATCAAAAATTATTTTTAAATAGGTTAAAATTTTGATGAAAAAATCATAATATTTCATTAAACAATTGGTTTATTTTCCCTTATAAAGCAGCAGATAGTAGACACTTCTGATATATTTCTGGGTCGATATACTATCAAGTGACTCTCTGGGACAATATTTATATTGTCGAAATTAATGTTTTTAATAATATTAAAATTATTTTTCGTGAAAAATACTACTTAAAAATGAAAAAATTTTGAAAGTACCCTTCAGAACACTTTGAAAAAAAAAAATACTGTTCTAGTATACCAATTATCTTTGTTTTGAGTGTTCAACTTCATGGACATAAAACCTTTCCNTTTTTTGATAATTTTGTTTTGAGGAATTATCTTGCATTATTTCTTTTAACAAATCTAAAGGTGCTATATAAGAATTATTATTACATGCTTTTCCTGATAAGCGTTTTGTGCATCGCAGAATAATTTTATAGTCTTTTCTGATTCCGTGAATTCCGTAAATATACATTCTTCCATCAATTTCAAAATGGAAATTAGGGTGACCTAAGGGTGACCTTAGGGTGCGATTAACAATTTGTACGAGTTTGAATTTTATTTCATTGATCTCAATTTCTGTTCCTAAACATTTATGACCATCACCAATATCAAATGAATTCAAATCATAGTTCTTCAAATCATACACCCTAGGGTCAGATTTGTCTAAAATTTTTGGATATTTCGAAATTGAAGGCGAATTTTCAATAATTTGTTTTAAATTATCCGAAGGTAGAATATAAGATAAATTATCACATGACAAGCTTAAATTTTTTTTTGTACATCGCAAAACAATTTTATAATCCGCATTAATTCCTGCAATTTCATAAATATAATTTTTCCCATCAATTACAAAATGTAAATTAGGGTGACCTACGCGACTTACAATTTTTACCAGTTGCCATTTCATTTCCGGTTTCACTCCGATTTCACTGCCGGTTATTGACTAAATTACAATGAACGTCAATTCTGTTCCTGGACATTTATGACCCTTTCCCAATATCAAATGAAATTTTAATCGTGATTTTTAAATCATACACCCTAGGCAGATAGTCAACAATTTTGCATATTTTGACTTACTTGCATTGAAATATGCTAATAATCTGTTTAAGAAATCTGAAGGCTAGTATAGTAGATTGAATTACCACAGGGTGATCCATTGACGTCTTTTGGTGCGATTTCAAAACAATTCGTAATAGTCTGTTCTTATCCTCGAATCCGTTAAAAATATATTTTCCATGCAATCAAAATGTAAATTAGGGTACCGCCGGCGATTTGCAATGTTCAGAAGTTTGCATTCATTTTTGACCTGATTCAGAGCACAGTTTTGAAGAAGTCGTTTTTTCTAAATTCGATCATTTTGCTCTTGTTGTATTATTTGTTGCTCGCCGATAAAAAATCGCTGTCATCAGAATCAAGCATCTAAAAACCATTTAATAAGAAAATGTAGTTTTTTTAGACGCGACAAAGATTCACTATTCAAACCACAGACAAACCCTATCATTATCAACAAAACGTTTTTTTTGCTTGAAGTCTGGAAACTAAAAAATCTTATGCCGAATCCCATCGCGAACATAGCGGCGAAGATGGAAATCAAAAAGCAAAAACAAGGTTCAGTGTTCCAAAAATTTAATTATCTTTGATCAATACCATAAAAAATAAAGTTAATTTTTTTTCAAGAAACGAATTTTCCAGGTGAAATATGTCAAATATAATAATACTCCAACCTTGGATTTCTGAATAGGTCTCTGACAAAAAATATCTAGAATAGATAGATATCTATTGAGCCTCCAACATCTAAATTCCCTTTCTTTCTGTGGTCAAAAAGTCATTTCGAAATTGTAAAAAAACCTATTTTTGAGGATAAACAGAAATTTATTTGATCAAGATTCCAGCCCTAAAAAGATGACCCACTTGACCCGCTGAGCTGATTACCGGCATGAATCGAGTAATTCAAGTTCTGCGTGCTCTTTGTCGCTCCCATGCGAAATTCTAACTTAAGTCAATACTGATTTATTTCAAAAAATAATTATCGCAGCATTGATTGTTTTATTTAATTCTGAGTCTATAGGAGAAATCACCTGAAGAAGAAAATAAACTCTTAATAAAAGACCAAAGAAAAACAAATAAAAGTACCCAGAAGTAGTCCTGCAGATAATATCATAAAATTTTGCATCTCCCTCAAAATTCAATTTTATGTGATGTATTTTACGGCTAAGAATTTTTTACGAAAATTGGGCGAAAAATTCCCAAATAAAAGTAGGAAAAAAATTATCTTTTGAACGGCTAGTCGTATCAAACTTTTGAAATTGTTGACTCGAGACAAAAGAATTGCGGACACTATAGTCATAGACTATGATCATATTCAATAAAAAATCTGGATAATTATTTCTATCTCGCGTCCTCTTTATTAAAAAATTCCCGCGTCCCCGAATGGCGTTGGCGTGTGAGGGGTAAAGAAATTTTGGAAATTTTTATATCGAAATTTTTTTTGTACATTTTGGACAGCAAACCAGTCAAAAAATGAGAATGCAATAGCTAAAATAGCTCCCTATTACTCTAAGCTCTCGAGGAAACATGCCTCCGTCGAATAACCCCGAACGACATATTTTAACTGTGAAACAAAATAAAAGATTCTTGTGTAAAATTGAAAACTAAAAAAATTACGTGAGAATTTTGCGAGGTGGTCTCAAGGTCTGAACCCTAAATATATCTATCACACGAGTCATTTCAAATTTTCCATGAAGTTTGAAATTTTTGATGCACTAAAATGCAAACAAATCTCAAAACAAAATTTAATGCCATTTAATATTAGAAATATATTTCATGAAAAATAGCTATGAAATATCGTGCAAGAATTTTAGAACTTCCTAGAAAATGGCATCAGACGGGCGCCCTAAAATTCTCCAGTTTGAAAGCTTAACTAATCTTAAACACGGTCCAGATCGTTAGAAATAATTATTTAAACAGAGAGAAAAAATATTTAATTCTTCGACGCATTTTGCATTGGTCAGATATTTATTACAAAAATCGATATCCAATTTAGTTCTCACAGTTTTTACGCGCGAAATATGAGAGAAAAAAAAATATGATTTTAGTCGGACAATCAGAAGGGACGTAAAAATCATGGAAAATTTGAAAATGACCGTATAGAACATGAAGGTATCTACACTCACTAACGAATTAGGGAGATGGTATTAAAAATCGAAAAACTCGAAAATTAGAAAAATCGCTCGAAATTTGTTTAATGATAAAAGCAGAATGTATTTTGTGGCCTTCTGAAGGCTATTCGCGCATTTATTATTTCCTTACCCCCTGATTTAAAAACGGGAAGAGAACCCCTTAAGAAAGCAAAGATCTCAAAAAAGGATCTGGTTAACCGTCGTTTAACCCCGAAGCATAGAAAAAGAAGTCGTCAGCCGCGCGAGCTCAGGTGGCTATATCTTTGACGCGCATATTCGAGAAACTTGTATGTTTAATTTTAGAAAGAAACGTTTGAAAAAGCAAGTTAATTAAACCAGGTGATACAACCCAATGGTTAGCTCCGAAAATGTATGTTAAATCCTCAGGTAACGCCAGTTTTTTGTTCTACTCAATTACTGTTCGTCGATTTATTATATCGTTCGGAACAAAAAGATATTTCAAATAAGTCTACTAAATTGAATTATTTAAGTTATTTGATAATATTAAATAATTTAAGGTAGCTTTTGTTTTTTAGGTGACACGCACGCCCTGTAGACAAAACGGTAAGAGATATGCCGGAAAAAAGTTTGTATCGCGGTAGCCAATCAAATTTTAACCGCAGGAAATTTCGATTTGGACCTCGACCAGTTAACCGGTAATGGACCGAAAACATCGGTAATTGGCGGTTTTGAGAGAACTAATCATAATCTCACAATGGATTTATACTTAAAAGGGGTAACTTTCGAAGAAAAAATTTTGGGCTATTTGTGTTTTTTCATGAAAAGTACCCGTAAAAGTAACAGTTTTTTTTTAAGTTCACATATTTCAATACAGGTGTCACTGGTAACAAAAAAGTGCTCTTAACACCACCCCAAGTGTTGTACCATGGTGCTAAATGGTGTGCAAAATAATCATGCCCAAAATTTCTCCCTTCGAAAAGTTACTGCCAAATAAGTACGAATTAGGCCCATTATAATTCCACGTGTCCGATTCAAAAAAGTGCCTTTACACCCACTGGTGGGTGGTCGATTTTCAAATAAATCATGCACAAAAATTTTCTCAAATCTAAAAAGGTTTACTCCAATAAGTACGAATTAAGGCCGCCTATTGATATCCAGTGTCGATATCAAAAAAAGTGCTCTTTACACACCGGGTTGTGTCCGGTGTCAAAACACAAATAGCTCCAAAAATTTTTTTTCGTAAAGTCACGCCCTTTTAAAGCACCGTTTAACTGTAAAAGAGGTAATATAAAATCATGTTGATTATTTCTCTTTATTCATGATGTAGTTCTCATCAAAACCGCCAATACCGGTGTTTCCGCGGATTAACCGGTTAACTGGTCGAGTCAAAAAATCGAAAAAAATTTCTGCGAATATGCAACTATATGCTCTAGAGTAGGCGCTACCGGATTACAAAAAACCGTTTCCCGATACTCTCTAACCCGTTTTGTCTACAGGGGGTGAAGTCACCTAAACAAAAAGACTGCTCTATGGATGAACACACAAACGCGCATCCATGTCACGGGGCGGGAGCGAGTTATTTCTATCGACTTGGCAATCAGCGAGAGAGAAGAGATGATGATGAGAAAACATATCTTTTATCCATGAATTAATATCGAAAATAAGATATTTCCTCCCAAAGAATATTTTTGCTCCAGATATGTTCCAGAATGCAATTTGTTTGGAAATTTTACATATACGTATATATTACCTGATTATTTAAAATCATGTCAAAGATTTAGTTCTTCGATCTCTTTCTGGTTCTTGTTTATAATCAGATTCTTTCCAAACAACAAATTTTTTCTTTTTATTTTTTTATTTCCAAAATTCCTTGTTCTGTATTTTTCGTTTTTCCCCAATTATTTGAAAGACTCAGAATTTTTTTAATTCTTCAAAATCCTCCCTTTTTAATATGTTCAGTCGATATTTCATTTGAGTTCTAGCTCTGTTATTTCGTCCGTGCACCAATCGTTATCGTTTTTTCAACAATTTTGAAATAATTAATCTCCAATTTTGAATCTGAAATAAATTAAAAATGATAATAAAGGAATTTTAAATTTTTTTAAAAGAGCCGAACAAAAACATTAAAAAAACCATTATAATCAAACAAGTAGAAATTATCAAAACTTTTACAAATATTTTTTCAGAAATCTAGAATAATTAGACAAAACAGTATGTGGAAAGAACACGCCATACATGTAGGGCCGCAGTCGGTCAGGACCGATTTTGAAATGTTTGAGAGGGTCAAAGACCCATAGGATCGAAGATAAGTCAATAAGGAAAAAAAACTGCCTTACAAATTTTTTCCAAAAATGACTCAAAACGAATTGAGAGAGAGAGAGAGAGAGGTAAATTGGGATTTTTTATCAAAACATTTTGGGGCTCAATTCTAGTTTTATAACGGGTTGTTGAGAGCGATAAATATATATGATTTTAAAATAAAAAATTGTTTTTCACGTTTCGGTTTTTATTCCAATTCAAAGAGTGAGAAGTAAAATGAAAAATACAAATCAGAGAAACCAACCATTTATGTTTCAAAAAGCAATTTAGAGCGAAATTGAGCCTCTGTTTCGCTAAATTAATTCTAGTTTTAAAACGATTCGCCATATTGATACAATTGAAAAATCAAAATTTGCGACATTAGTTTTATTTATTATTTATTCCAGTACGTAATTTTTTTTAATTGGCTTGTCAAATATAGTATAGTATGTTTTTATTTTGACGATTCAGAAATACAGACATAACTCCAGTAAATACATTCGCATTGCTAAGAGAGACTGAGCGAGTGCGAGGTCCTGGCGTTCGAATTAGACTTTATTGGTTATCTTTATTTTCTGAGTTGTTTCTGTATTTCTGATCATAAAAGAATAAAACTTATAAAAACCACATCTTTTATTTCAAATGAACTTTTGTAATAATCTTTCTATGTTTTCGGGAGTATAGATTCTATATCAGTTCATCATGTTCTTAATAAATTTCAATTATACAAACAGGTGCAGTATTTTATAAAATTTTCAAGTATATAACTCACAGTGAGAAAACCAAAATCTTAGTAAAATTTAAAGGTAGTACAGTTGATAAATTATACATGCAAGAAACTGGATCCTGAAAAATTTTATGTCATCGCGAAATCAATCTTATTATCTGCTCTGACGCCCCTAAATTCCGTAAATATACATTTTCATCAATTTCAAAGTGTATAAAAGGGATCCGCGGGAATTCACAATTTTGATTGTACTTTATCGACAAAATTTATGGTTTATTATTTTGTTTTGAAATTTTTTTAATTTCTGTTCCTGAACATTATGACCATTACGAAATCAATGAATTTAAATCATAATTCTTCAAATCATACACCCTAGGTCAGATGTTGCTAAAATTTTGAATATTTCGATATTGAAGGCGAATTTTGAATAATTGTTTTAATATATCCGAAGGTAAATAGAAGATAAATTATCACATGACAAGCTTAGAAATTTTTTTGTACATCGCAAAACAATTTTTATAATGCCTTCAATTCCTGCAATTTCAGAAAAATAATTTTCCCCATTAATACAAATGCAAATTAGGGTACCTACCGATTAACAATTTTTACAAGTTTGCATTTCATTCCGGCTTCACTTCGTTCACTCCGATTTCATGTCCGGTTATTGACAAATTAAAATAAACGTCAATTTCTTCCTGGGACACATTTATAACCTTTCCCAATATCAAATGAATTATATCTAATTTTTAAATCATACACCCTAGGTCAGATTGTCTAATTTTTTGAATAATTCTATTTTTGATGACTGATCTTTCATTTGTTTTAAACATTCCAAAAGGTGCTAATAAGCAGGAATTATAAATATTTTTTCCTGAAAAGCTTTTTGTGCATCGCAAAACAATTATAGTCTTTTCTTTGATTCCTCGAATTCCGTAAAAACATTTTTCCATCAATTTCAAAATGAAAATTAGGGTGACCGCGGGCGATTTTCAATTTTTACAGAATTTGTAATTTACTTTATGTGATCTCAATTTCCGTTCCTGAACATTTATGACATTTCCCAAATCAAAATGAATTTAAATCATATTCTTTAAAATATACACCTTAGGGTCGATTTGTCAAAATTTTTGGGATTATTGCGATTTGGCGTGAATTATAACATTAATTTGTTTTTAAGAAATCTGAAGGCGTATAGTAGATGTTTACCACAGGATGATCATTGAGGTGTTTTGGTGCATTCAAAAACAATTCTATAGTCTGTCTTATTCTCTCGAATTCCATCAAAAAAATAACGTAATTTTTCATCAATTTCAAAATGGTAAATTAGGGGACCGCGGCGAATTTTCAATTTTACAAAGTTTGCAATTTCATTTTGTGACTGAGTACAGAGCAACAGTTTTAAGAAGAGTTTCGTTTTTATTATTTCAATACTTGCTCTTCTTTGGTTCTATCATTTCTGCTCGCTCGATATAAAAAATCGCTTCATCAGAAATCGAACACTCTAAAACATTAAATAAAAAATATGTTGTTTTTAGACGCCGACAATTTCATTTTTCACCACGGACGAACCCTATCATATCACAAAACGTGTTTTGCATTCGAACTGGAAACTAAAAATCTTATGCCATTAATGCCGCGGAAAATACCATACCCAAAATAAATAGGTTTCTTAGCACATGGTCGCTCAAAACGATTGTCATCTAGTTCACCGGAGCGTTATTTTTTCTGAAACAAAAGCACTTTTTCAAAGTAACAAAACAACTGCCGTTTAAATAAAATATCTTATAGTTTTGCTTTAAACCAGTCAAAGTCTGGGGACCTTCAAACACAGGCCGATATTTCCCTGTATGGTTGTAGCCAAGTAAATTTTGGTGGATATGGTTTATGTTTCAAAGGTCTAACCGGTCACCGGTACTTGACGGTTCGAAACCAGGTTAAAATTCGGGTTGCATACAGAATCCACATATTATTATGAGCCGAAAGTTCGGTCACAAGAAGTTTTGAAAAAGTATAAACTGTATAGGATAGTTTCAAGAAAAATCTTTTTGGCCAATCCAATATTTTTGCATTATTTCGACACCACCGTAGGGTCAAATTACAACTTTTTCAAAATCATTTTTAACACATTATAATTATTAATTTGCAAGATACGTGTCGTGGGTAGTTTTTTTTTCTTTTCTTTTTTTTTTTTTTTTTTTTTTTTTTTTTGTTGTTTCTTTTGTTTTTTTTTTTCACTTCTTTTTTTTTTTTTTTTTCCATGAGGAAAGTTTCCAGAGAAAAATGTGGTTTTTATCTATGTATATATAATCTTCTTAGGTAGTTTTCAAGAGAAATTATTTGAATAGTGTTTGAAATCTTTGACAACCAGATCTTTAGGGGATCAATAATACAAAACGACAGTTTTTTTTTTCAATATGTTATAAGGTAACAAACCGCATTTGGTTTAAATATAGGCAAAATACTCCTAGTGGGTTATAGTTTTTCCCTAGACGAAACTTTTTTGGACAAACATGGTGTAGTTTTAATATATTTGACAAGTCCACTTAGGTTGGGGGTCTAACTTTAACAAAACTAAAATTAAACTACACAAAACTGTTTCAATATGATCTATAGGGTTTGTATATGCAATATTACCTTTCTGGGGAATTTTCACGCTAGAAATTAGAATGACATATATTATTTGCCATCTTGACAGTCCAGACGGCAAAATTACAAAATTTATGGCAAATTTTTTGACATTATAGACCGTTGATGAAAGTGATATAATATTTTTTAAAGATTTGGAGCAATAGTGTTAGTTTTTTTTAATCAAGCCGATATAAAATATTTAGTATTGATAGTAATGAATAATCAGCGGATATAAATGGGTTTGTGCAATCCAGTACTATATATAACAGTGAATACCTTGCGTTGCTGGTGATGGAAGCTCAAAATTAATTGTCGCGTCGAAATGAACATACGAAAAGATATTTCTAAATTTAAAATATAAAAGTTTATTTTATTTCTGGCTTTCAATGTATGAAGTTTCCAAGCTCTAATTTTGGAAATTTATCAACTGTTTTTTCCGATAATTTCAATTAGTGGTGGAAGGTAAGAAAGTCCATTATGACACCGCTAGCGCCTGTCAAATGTCAGAAAAAAGATTGCCAAAATTTACTCCTAAATAATTACCCGCAAAAAAGTATATTGCCAATATAAATAACAGCATCAGAGTTATATAGGCGAACAAAAGAGAAGTTGTATTATTTGATCACCGTCAACGTCAAAGTAAATATTGCCAAAAAGAATTTCCTCAAAAAACTACCCTCAAAAGTTAATTTCATGTATATATATATAACTGCATGGAAAACTAAATAAAGCAGAAAAGTAATTTCGACACCTGGCGGCCAATATGTTGAAGAAAAAAAAAATGATCGTCCTAAATTGCCTCTTAGAATAAAAATTCCCCCGAAAAAAAGTATAATTCAATATAATAATAACTTCCTCAAGTGGTGAAGGTACAGGAAAAAGTGTATGTTTTTGACACACATGATTCAGTTGTCACAAATGGACAAAAAATATTGCCTGTCAATTTCTCTTTAACCCGTGTGAGCACAGAAAGAGAAAGTTCCGCCAAGGCACCGACATGCCATATATTATAGGTGACTGTCCTAACCGGCCCTATTTACAGAGAACCCAAAGTATGTAGAGTTCAATTTTTTTTTGTATATATGTGATAGTTCAACGATATAATTTTTTTGCAATCCGATATTTGTGATGATCTATGAAATCTTGATTTTTTAGTTCGTAGTAAAAATTTACGATATAAGAGCAAGGTACAGCATATCAGAGTGATACAAGGCTCACAGTGGGTGTTTCACAACCATTTTGGTATTGGAATGACTGTAGCATGACCTGACGTATGTCATCTTGTTTTTTTTCTGATTTGATTTATAAAATAATCAATCAAAAATTATTTTTAAATAGGTTAAAATTTTGATGAAAAAATCATAATATTTCATTAAACAATTGGTTTATTTTCCCTTATAAAGCAGCAGATAGTAGACACTTCTGATATATTTCTGGGTCGATATACTATCAAGTGACTCTCTGGGACAATATTTATATTGTCGAAATTAATGTTTTTAATAATATTAAAATTATTTTTCGTGAAAAATACTACTTAAAAATGAAAAAATTTTGAAAGTACCCTTCAGAACACTTTGAAAAAAAAAAATACTGTTCTAGTATACCAATTATCTTTGTTTTGAGTGTTCAACTTCATGGACATAAAACCTTTCCNAAACTTTGCTAATATGGCTCGATTTATAAGTATGGCGACGCGTCGCCATAAATCGAGTCTGGGTACAGATTCATGTCTAAAGTCTACGAGTTAAAATTCGGGGATTATATCGATTGCGTTCAGGGATCAAGAAAAAATTGGGGGTTACCGACGAATAACCTTTTTATACTTATTATATATACTTCTGTGCCAAAAAAGAACATTACGAAAATCGTTAAAAACCTATTTTTGAGGATAAAAATAAATTTATTTGATCAAGATGTTCAGCCACTAAAAAGAGGACAAACTCTCGGCCCGCTGTAGGCTTGATTACTCGGCATGATATCGAGTTAACAAGCTTCGCATCGAATTCTAACTACTATAAGTCGAACCGTATAAGTCGAACTGATTTATTTCAAAAAATAGTTATTCGCGTGATTGAGTGTTTTTAATTTTTTTGAGTTTTTAGAGAAATCACTTGAAAAGTAATAAAACTCTCAATAAAGACCAGAGAAAAAAATAATAGTACCAGGAGTAGCCTCAGGTAATTTCCTAAAAATAAGTCTCCTCAGAATTTTTATTGTCGTATTCACGCTAGAATTTTTTTACGAAAATCCCAAAAAAAAGTAGGAAAAAATATTGAACTGCTAGTCGTATCAAATTTTTAAAACCATCACTTGAAATAGAATTGCGAACTCTATGAGTCATAGACTATGACACATTTGAATTAAAAGTCTGTGGATTTATTATTTCTATCTCGTTTTGAGGATTTAAAAAATCTCGCGTCCCCAAATGGCGTTTGGGTGTGAGGGGGTTAAAACAAAAACAAGCGTCTAGGGCAAAATTTTAAAGCTAAGAAAATTTTCAAACAAAAAGGTGTGCTAGATCTTGCTATAATTCAAATTTAATTTTATCGACAAATTTAGGTAATTTCAGACCAGAAACAAACAAAAATTGAGTGTAACAGCCTTTATTTTTTTTATTGAAAGTTTTTTATTTTGTGGTTTTTAAGGGGGTTCTGGGTGCTAACACAGCAATTGCTGGGGAGTTTTTGACTANACTTATGCAACAAAAATTAGAGTGAACGAGTTATTACTTCAAAAGATACAGTGAGGTTAAGAAAATTTTGGAAATTCTTTTATATCGAAATAATTTTTTTGTACATTTTTGGAAGCAAATTAGTCATAAAAATGAGAATGCAGCCAAAATTAGCTTCCTATCACTTCTAGGTCTCGAGATACAGCCTCCGTCGGATAGCCCCTGAACAACTCTTTAACTTGAAACAAAATAAAGATTCTTGTGTATAATTTGAAAACTAAAAATTTATGGGAGAATTTTGCGGGGTCAGGTTTTAATGTTTAAATTTCCGATTTTTCATATCACGCAAACTCGCGCAAAACTGAGATTATTTTTATCGTGAATATGAGCTAATTTCGGACCAAAAGAGAAAAAATTGGTAAGTTAGGTAAGGTCAAATATTTGAATAAAAAACATTTTTTCCTCCTGCGCATTTTCAATAATTAAATTTTTGGCCCATGGTTCTCAAGGTCTGAACTCTAGATATAGGACATGAATGTACTACACTCACTACGCTATTAAGGAATGGTTTATTTAAAAATCTGAAAAAACTCGAATATTTTGAGAAAAATCTCGAGAAATGTATTTTGTGGCCTTCCTGAGGCTATTTGGCGCATTTATTATTTCCATAACTTGAATTAAAAAACGGTTGAGTACCCCCTTAAGAAACCTAAAGATCTCAAAAGAAGGTCTGGTTAACCGGTCGGTTAACCCTCCGAAGCATAGAAAAAGAAGTTCGTCGAGCCACGAGAGCCTTTCAGGTGCCTTTACTTTGAGCGCATATTCTAGAAACTTTATGTTTAATTTCAGAAAAAAATGTTTGAAAAGCAAGGTTAATAAAACCACGTGATACAACCTCATGGTAGGCTCCAGGAAATGTATGTTAATCTCAATAACTGCGCAGTGCTCTGTTCTACTAAATATTTTTTGTCTGGTTAATTATATATGTTAGGAATCAAAGATATTTTCAAATAAGTTCAAATGATTTATTGAAATTATTTCAGATAATTATTAAAATATTAAGGTAGCTTTTTTTTCAAGGTGACCCACCCGCTGTAAGACAAACGGTAAGAGATATCCGAAAAAGTTTTTGTATCCGGTAGCCAAGCAAATTTTAAAGCGCAGAAAATTTTTTTCGATTTTTGACCTCGACCAGTTAAACCGGGTAATCGCGGGAAAAACATCGGGTAATTGGCGGTTTTGAAGAAGAATAATCATAATTCTCAACATGATTTTTTACTTAAAGGGTAACTTGTCGAAAAAAAAATTTTTGGGCTATTTGTGTTTTTTCATGAAAAGTTACCCGAATAAGTACATTTTTAAGTTCACAGTATCATATCTAGTGTCATGGTACAAAAAGTGCTCTACACAACCAAGTGTTGTACCATGGTTGGTCCTGGTGTCAAAATAAAATCATGCCAAAATTTTCTTCTTGAAAAGTTACTCCAAATAAGTACGAACCTTTAGTGGCCCATTATATCCAGGTCGATATTCAAAAACAGCTGCTCTTTACACCACTGGGTGGTGTCGATTTTCAAAATAAACTCATGCCAAATTTTTCTCTTAAAAGGTTTACCTCAAAATAAGTAACGATTTAAGGCCCTATGATATTCCAGTGTCGATATTCAAAAAAGTGCTCTTTATCGACACCGGGTGGTGTCCGGTGTCAAAAACACAAATAAGCCCAAAATTTTTTTTTTTCGAACGTCACCCTTTTTAAAAGCCACCTTTAACTTAAAGATGTAAGTATAAAAATCATGTTTGATTATTTCTTCTTTATTATGATTAGTTCTCTCAAAACCGCCAATTACCGGTGTTTCCGCGGATTACCCGGCGTTAACCTGGTTCGAGGTCAAAAATCGAAAACAAATTTCTGCGATAAAATTGCTAGCTACCGGATACAAAAAACCGTTCCGGATATCTCTAACCGTTTTGTCTACAGGGGTGAGTCAGCCTTAAAAAAAAGCTGCCTAAATGGAAAATATGGTATAACAGTTCCACTCTGGCATGATTTTCAACAACCACTTACCATCCACACACTACTCTTCATGCAAAACACTCACTCACCTACACATTATCCTATTAATATCACATATAATATTTCCCTCCCAAGAATATTTTTTGCTGCCACCAAGATATGTAACACAACTGCTTGTTTGGATTTACATATAACAAACCCACACACTATGATCTAGTTAACTGGCCTCCCTTTACTATCACGACTTAGTACCTACGATCTCTCTGCGGCACTCTCCCTACTGTTCTCAACACACACTCAGATTCTTCAAAAACACACACACCCACTATCCATCATCATCTTCACTCTCACACTCTCATTTTTCCCATCACTCATCAGGCTCATATCACTGTACATTCCCATCTCTCTCAGATTTCATTCCCCAATTTTGAAACGACTCAATTTTTTTTTCTTCAAAAACCTCATTTTTAATATTTCTGTTTCACGTCGATATTTCAATTTTGAGTTCTAGATCTGTTTATTTCGTCGTGAAATTCTTATTCGTTTTTCAAAAATTTGAAATAATTAATCTCCATTTTGAATCTGAAATAAATTAAAATTATAGAATACGAATTTTAAGTTTTTTACAAATACACAAAACAATTAACCAGACAGATTTTAG
Source organism: Oikopleura vanhoeffeni (assembly GCA_004367855.1). NCBI lineage: Eukaryota > Metazoa > Chordata > Appendicularia > Copelata > Oikopleuridae > Oikopleura > Oikopleura vanhoeffeni. The sequence continues at coordinate 422,296 of SCLH01000203.1, forward strand.
CATCAAGCACAGCATTAATGTAATTTTCAACGGTTTCTTACAGACAATATTTTTCAGAATCTAGAATACATTAATAAAGACAAAAATGAATTTGTGCGATTTGAACATGATTGAGTCACGAGTGTCAGGACTGTTTTTTGAAATGTTTTGGAAGGTCACCAAATGAACCCTGATTCGATATAACGTAGATCAAGAAAGAAAAAAAGCTTGCTTACAATTTTTTCCAAAAATGACTTCAAAAACGGATTTTAAGAAAAATTTAACGGTAAATTGGAATTTTTTTATCAAAACATTTTGGCCAATTCTAAGTTTATATACGGTTGTTTGAGACATAAACTATATATGATATTTAAATTAAAAAATTGTTTTTCACCGTTTCCGGTTATTCCATTTCAAGAGTGGAGAGTAAATGAAATAAAATTCAGAGAAAAACATTTTTGTTTCAACAGCAATTTAGGACATTGAGCCTTCTGTTTCGCTAAATTATCTAGTTTTTAAACAACGATTCGCCAATTATACTTTGAAAAATCAATTTTGCGACATTATTTTATTTATTTATTTATTCCATACGTAATTTTTTTAAAAATTGGCTTGTCAAATATAGTATATATGTTTTTTTTATTTTGACCGATCAGAATACAGACATAACTCAGTCAAAATACAATCGCATGCTAAGAATTCCTAGCATCGATGGTCCCTGCGTGGTCGAAAATCTCAAGACTTTATTGGTTATCTTTATTTCTGAGTTGTTTCTGTAATTTCTGATATTCAAAATAAAAACTTATAAAATACAATCTTTTATTTCAAAAATGAATTTTTTAATAATTTTCTAGTGTTTGAGTCGAGGTATAGTATTCTATACAGTCATTCATGTGTAAATAAATTCGTCAATATACAACAGGTGCAGGTATGTTTTTAAAATTTTTCAAGTCTATAAGACATTCCGACAAGTGGAGAAAACCAAATCGTAGTACAATTTAAAGGTAGTAAGTTGATAAAATTATATTGTACGGATGTGCAAAATGGATCCTGACGAAAATTGTTATGTCATCGGGAAATGAAAAAGAAAACATTTTATTATCTGCTCTGACCCCCGTAAAATTCCCGTAAATATACATTTTCAATCAAATTGTCAAATATAAATAAAGGCGGATCCGCGGAATTCACAATTTGATTGTCTTTATCGACAAAAATTTATGGTTATATTGGTTTTGAATTTTTAAAATTTTCTGTGTCCTGAACATTATGCCCATTACCGAAATCAAATGAAATTTTAAATCATAATTCTTTCAAATCAAACACCCTAGGTCAGAATTTGTCTAAAATTTTTGAAATATTTCGATATGAAAGCGAATTTTGAAATAATTTGTTTTAAATTATGCCGACCGGTAAGAAAAAGAAGATAATTTCACATACAAGCTTAGAAATTTTTTGTACATCGCAAAACAATTTTATAAATCCGCCTTTAATTCCTGCAAATTTCATAAAAATATGATTTTTTCCCATTAATTACAAAATGCAAAATTATGGGTTACCTACGCGATTAAATTTTACAAGTTTGCATTCATTTCCGGCTTCACTTCCCGCTTTTCACTTCTCGATTCAACTTCCGGTTTATTGACTAATTAAAAATAAAACGTCAATTTCTGGTTCCTGGACACTGTTATGACCTTTCCCAATATCAAATGAATGTTAATATCGTAAATTTTTTAAATCATACACCCTAGGATCAGAGTTGTCTTTATTTTTGAATAATTATTTTTTGAAATGACTGATCTTCATTATTTGTCTTAAAACATTCCCAAAGGTGCTGATATAAGAGGAATTATTACATATTTTTTCCTGAAAAGCTTTTTTGTGCATCGGCAAAACAATTTTATAGTCTGTTTCTTATTCCTCGAATTCCCCGGTAAAAATACATTTTCCATCAATTTTCAAAATGGAAAATTAGGGTGCCCGCGGCGATTTTCAAATTTTTTACAAATTTGTAATTTAACTTTATTGGATCTCAATTCTCTGTTCTGAACATTTATGACCTTTTCCAATTCAAATGAATTAAAATCATAATTCTTAATCAATACACCTTAGGGTCCGATTGTCAAAATTTTTGGAATATGGCGATTTGGGTGAATTATAACATAATTTGTTTTAACGAAAATCTGAAGGCAGTATAGTTAGATTGTTTAACCAACAGGATGATCCATTGAGGTTTTTGGTGCATTTTCAAAAACAATTCTATAAGTCTGTTCCTTAATTCCTCGAATTCCATAAACCAATAACTTTTTCCATCAAATTTCAAAATGTAAATTAGGGTGACGCGGCGATTTTTCAAATTTTTTAACAAGTTTGGCATTTCATTTTGACTGATTCAGAGCACAGTTTTGAAGAGTTTCGTTTTTTTATTATTTCAATACTCTTGCTCTTCTTGGTCTATCATTCCTTGATGTGCTCGCCAATATAAATAATCGATTTCATCAGGAAATCAAGCATCGGCTAAAACATTAAACTAAAAAATGGTAGTTTGTTTTAGACGCGACAAATTTCATTTTCACCACCAGACGAACCCTACAATCACAAAACGGTTTTTTTTGGCATTCAACTGGATAAACGTAAAAAATCTTAATGCCGAAATTATGCTCGGGAAAAGTACATACGCCAATAATGAAATAGTGTTTTAGCACAGGTCGCTCAAAACGATGCTATCTAGTTCACCGCGACACACAGATTTTTCTGACACAAAGCACTTTTCTCAACAGTGTACAAATACACAACCGCGTTTAAATATTATCTTATATTTTGCTTTTAAACGCAGTCAAAGTCTGGTGACCTTCAACAGCCGATATTTCTGTATGGTGTAGGCCAAGTAAATTTGTGATATGGTTTTTTTTTCAAGGTCAACCGGGTTCAACCGGTAATTACGGTCGAAAACGGTAAAATCGGTTCTATTACAGAATCCACACAAGAAAGTTTTGAAAAGTATACTTTTTAGGATAGTTTTCAAGAAATTTTTTGGCAATAATATTTTGATATTTGACACCACTAGGGGTCAACATTACACTTTTCAATCTTTTAAAAATATGAATTTTAAATTTGGGCAATTACTTTCTGGGGTAGTTTTTTCCAAGAGAAATTTCCAGAGAAAATTGTGTTTTTACATGGAAATATTCCTTTCTTAGGTAGTTTTCAAGAGAAATTATTTGACAATAATGTGTTTGATATTTGACACCACTTAGGGATCAAATTACACTTTTTTCAATATGTATAACAAACATTGGTTTAATAAGGCACATCTACTTCCTGTGGTACGTTTTCCTAGAGAACTTTTTTGAACAAATAATGTTTTTTATATTTGACACCACTTAGGGGGTCAAATTACACTTTTTTCAATATTATACCTAATATGGGTTTTTAATATGGCAATATACTTTCTGGGATTTTTCAACCAGAAATTAGATGACAATATTTTATTTGCCATTTGACAGTATTCCAGACGGCCAAATACAAAATTTACTGGCAATATTTTTTGACATTAGTAGACCGTTTGAGAAGTGATAAATATTTTTAGATTTGGAGGCCAATAGTGTTATTTTTTTAATCAAGCGAAAAATATTTTAGTAAAGTTGATAAATGATAATAATACATGCGGAATAAGATGGTTTTGCCAATCCAGGTACTATTATATACAGTATATACCTTTTTTGCGTTTTGCCTGGTGATGGACCAAAATTATGTCCGCGTCGAAATGACATACGAAAATGGATATTTTCTAAAATTTAAAAATATAAAAGTTTTTTTATTCTGGGCTTTCAATGTATGAAAGTTTCCAGGCTCTAGATTTTGAATTTATCACCTGTTTTTTTTTCCGAATAATTTCACCATATAGTGTGAAGGTACAGGAAAGTGCAATTTTTGACACTAAGACCCTGTCAAATGTCAGAAAATATTGCCAAATTTTTTCTCCTAAATAACTACCCAAAAAAGTATATTGCCATATAAATAACATTGCATCAGAAGTTAATATAAAAAAAAAGTGTAATTGAACCACCAATACGTCACAGTAATAATGGCCAAAAAATTTTCCCCAAACAACACTACCCTAAAAGTAGATTGATGTAAAAAACTGCATGAGAACGAAGATAAACCGAAAAGTGGTAAATTTGAACACCAAATGTGAAACAATAATTGGCCTAAAAATCCTCTTGAAAAATTCCCCGAAAGTAGGTAATCTCCGAATATAAATAACTTCCTTCATGTGAGGTACAGAAAAGTGTAATTTGACACAATGTCAGTGTCAAAATGACAAACAAATATTGCCTTCATTTCTCCTTTAACCCGTGTGAGCACAGAAAAAAAAAACGTTTCCGCCAAGGCACCGACACCTAGATATAGGTGCCTGTTCAACCGCCTATTACAGAAAGCCCAAGGTAGTTAGAGTTTCATTTTTTTTTGCATAAGGAAGTTCAACACGATATATTTTGCATCCCGATATTTGATACTAGAATTTTGAATTTTTAGTGTCTTAGAAAATTACTGATAAGAAGCAAAGGTACAGCATATCAGGTTGATACAAGCCACAGTGGTGTTCAAATTATTTTGGTATTGGAATGGATGTTACAAGGATGCACCACGTTGTTGAGCATTTTTATGTACCTTGAGTAAGCTGTGAGATGGAGGTATTTGAATTGCCACACCACATTAGCGGTTATATTATGTTAAGAGAGTTCACATGCGAGAATATTAGTACAGGTACTATTATTTCAAATAAAGCACACGAATAAGAGTACGCACTTATAGGCGCGAGCGGAGCGATGATATTAATTTGGGTCGTATACCTATCAAAGTGACTCTCTGGATCAATATTTAATTGCTCCGAACTTAAGTGTTTTTAACTAGGGAAGTTGGAAGTAAAGACTGTACTTGTACTACTGTATTAATATCGGGTGTACAACGAATTGGAGAGAGAGTGCATATCACTGTAAATAACACACTAGTGCTGCTCACTTCAGTAAGGAGACCATAGTTATATTGTTACTTATGATGTCTCCGTGCAGCGTCCCACTTATGTGAGCACATCCTCCTAAAAAACTGGCTGATTTTCAAATTTTAATTGCACCGCAATAGGTCGCATTTTAATTGATCTCTCCATGATACGAGGAAGAGAGATGTTTATATATAGTTTATATCCATTAATTCAACTCCATGGAGATAGCGCTAAAACCCCACCAGCAGGAGAATTGTCGAACGATTCGCTAAGAATTCCACTTGTATATGTATTCGAAGGAGCCAATCTAGCGATGGTTTTTTTCTGAGGTCGATATTTAAGATGATTTTTAAATATGGCAGCTCACCTAGGTTACTCACGGGGACGTGTGTGTGGCTGCACGTCGGAGAACTCAAAAAGCTAGAAGAGAGCGGGGAAGGCCAGAAAAAACCATAATTGTCCATATAAATAAGTGGTGAAGTAAATGAAAAAGTGTAAATTGACCACCTATGACAAGTGTCGAAATCGTCAAATAAATATGAGACTAACAATTTTGGTCGTGTATGTCCACTGAAAAGTCAAAAGACCCTCAAAAATTTCGCTGCATTATTATGGATTTAATTACTTTAATAATTAATTAATTATTTAATTAATTAATTTATTATTTACGCCCATTTTGTTCTCTTGAGGCACCTACTTTTCGAAATGGCCCAAAACCGCCTAATTTTTTTTTTTTCTTCCTCCTTAAACGCACACGACAGTACAAAAATATATTAGTCACCTGATTATTAAATCATAAAGAGGTAGTTCTTCGACTCTCTTGTGTTTTACCTTGTTATACTCAGANAGACCAATGGGCAACAATGAGACCAATGGGCAACACTTTTTCGAAAAGCTCGTGTGTTGCCCATTGGTCTCACCCACTGTATACGCAGTCCGTATAGCCACATTTGACAATATATTGTACCTCATTATTTAAATCATCAAGATTAAGTTCTTCGATCTCTTGTGGTTCTTGTTTATAATCAGATTCTTCCAAAATTCTTCGCTATCATGTCCACCAATCGATTTCTATAAGTCGAAATTAATGGTGGTCATGCTAGTTATTGCTGCCAAAAACGCAATTCCCATCCTCTGATGGGCAGAAAATAAGTTTTCAAATTGAATTTTTTAGTATATCAATTACGCGGCCCTCTGGTTGTTTTTTTCCACTTTTTCAGCCAAAATTTTTATAAAAAATTATAGTTCGTCCTTATCAAGCCATTGTTTCCAATTTTATCATCAAAAACGTCTCATTAAAAATGCGAGTTAAATTTTCTTGGTAAGCGAAAAATACAGTCGCTCAATAATAATGTAATATTAACAATTTTGGCCTAAGCTTTTTCGTCTCCAATTGAATGCAAATAACCGTTTTGTGATATCTCATTANAATATCGAAAAACCCACTTCATTTAGTTCCGGCAAAAACGATTTCCTAAAAGTGCTTTTTTTAACTAACTGTTTTGAGCAAAATTTGCGAAATTAATCCAAGAAAACAAAGTATCTTCAAAAACACTCATTTTGAGACGTTTTTTATTGAAAAAAAAATTGAATTAGACAAAATTTCAAATTTCTGGCTTCATTTAGTTCCGGAGTTTTTGAATTTAGCATACTACACAAAAAAGTGAAAAATTCTGATGTCACCTCGAAAAATCATTTCTTTATGAAAAACGGCCAAAATTGAATTTTTGGACCGGTAATACGACCGGTACGATCATACAAAAAACTTCCGATTACTTTTTTTGCAAAATTCAGACAAATATTTCGTAGGTGTCACAACGAGAAAATCACTGGAATTTTATTCAGCTCGTGACAGACGTTTGAAAATACCGAAATGGCGTCGGTTACTGCCTTAAGTGCTAGAAGGCTGATTTTTTGCAAGTGAAAATTTAGCGTTTTTCGGTTACACGTTTTTTTGCTTGAGGGTCGGCGACCAATATTTGACCTCAAATAACCCGTCAAAGTTCAAGGTCATATACTTGAAAGTACCCTAAAAAAACCGGAAGGGTCGGCTTTCTGATGAGCGTATTTAAAACTATGGGTCAATTATATCCTGTTAGGTTGCTACAGTGCAAAAACTGGTCAATCTCAAGTCCAGTTTTGGCTCTCTAGCGACCTTACAGTATTCTTCCGATTCTTTTGGTGGTACTTTTAAGTCTACGAAATTGACCTTGTACTTAGACGGGTTATTTGAAGTCAAATATTGGTCACCGACCCTAAAGCAACAAAACGGGTTACCGAAAAACGCTTAGGTCGCTTTTTTTTCGGTTGCTCCACCATGATTTCAAACGAGTGGATATATTTGAATAAGTGAGAGGTGGCTTGTCATTATTTTCAGCCGGTGATTCCCAGAAATAAGTTCGAACAAGAAATGAAAAAATTTTCCCGGAGATGTCCAATATTTTTGACCAAAAATCACCAAACCATGTCATATGATTTTCAAAAGCATATAAATAATATTGGTCACTTACGCGAAGAGTTAAAGTTAAAAATAAGCATTTTTTATAATGTTCGGAACTTTTTTCGAAAATTTCTCTCTATTGTTCAATGTCGAAAGTTAATTCGAACTCAAAATTAAAGCAAAAAGCAATATTGAACTTCTTGTATATAAAAAGTTGCCTGTATCATGAAACTTTACTTTGAGTGTATATTGATGGAATTATAAACAGCCAGTAAAGTTTTTCATCAATAGGCCCATTAATCCGTATCTTGTCAAGCACGACCACTCAAGTGATCATTCTGAACAAATTGTCCGCCTTTTACACTGAGAATTTTTGCTAAAGCGGATGAAAGGGCTCGGTGAATCTTGTACTCAGAAAAACTAGAAAAGATTCGTCTGACGTCTAACTTGCTATTAATTTTTGGTTGAATTCTATAATGTAACAGCTTTAGAGATTCCTTTTGTTTATGAACTGGATACTTTTAACTCTTTAATGATATGCACATTCAATTCATTTGAAGTCCAAGGTTTGAATTAAATCGCCATTTTATTTATCAAAAAGTACATCGAAAGATGGCAGAATTGTCAAATAACATAATGAATAAATTTATGGTTACCAGATTGGCAAAGTGACCTTCAGCAGTCGGCCATTTTACAGATCACGGATATGGCTCTTATAATAAAAAACTTTTTACTGCGTTTATTATATTTCCGCCTCAATATACCACCAAAGTTAATGTCTTCATAACTCCAGCGATTTTGTAACGTACGATATTTCAAATTAATTGCGTTTTTCAGAACATTTTAATTCGATTTAACTTTTCCGAATTTCGACAA
>SCLH01000203.1:435515-457351 GCA_004367855.1 Oikopleura vanhoeffeni
GATCAAAATATCAAAAATAAGATTGATTGGGATTGAAACCTGCACAATAAAACTTATTTAAAACTTTTAAATGTTTTTTTTTTTTTTTCCCCCCCAAACCAAAAAAATTTTAAAACTTTAAAAAAACCGGCAAAAAAAAAAGCCCCTAAAACCTGGAAAAGTTAAACTCCCCTAATAGTTAATCGGACTAAAAAATAATCTTTTTAAAACCACCACCCCTTTTTTTTTTCGGCTTGGGGGGTAAAGTTGGTTATGTTCTTTTTTGGGTAAAGTGGGTTTTCGAAAAGATAAATCCCGGTCATTTGAAAAGTTAACCGGGAGTTACAAATTCAGAACAGTTCTCGAAAAATTCCGAAAAAAACCAAAACAAATAATGAGGCCCAGTTTAGGAAAAGTGAAAACTGTTTTCTGAAATTCTAGTTTAGAATTTCTAGATAAGTGTAAAAATCAACACTTTTTCCATGAAGTGAAATCAACTTATTTTTTATTTGTAAGCCAGTTCCTTTTAAAAAATAAAGCAATTGAAAATAATCGAAAAAAAACCCATAAAAAAAAATGTAACTTGCAAAAGATGTTAAATTCTCTATCACTTTTGAATTTTCTAAGGCATAACTTCACTGAACTTCAAAATTTTAAATGAAGGTCTCAAAAAGCTAAATAAGATCAAGCACAAAATGTCCCCGACTGTTATGTTCATCTGAATTTGGTACAAATAACGATCATTCGACAATTTTTCGAAAGTCTTATCAAATAAGTTAACAACAAGTAAATCATGTACAAAAAAGACGCTAAAACAGCAAATTACGAAACTGATATATTTATCTGGGTTAAAGTATTTAAACGTCATTTCTGTGGCTTGATATTCCCCCCTTTGTTCAAGTTCAATAGCGATCTGACATGACGCGAAATCTGACCGTTCAATTTGGCGAAGTCGAGTCCAGCCTCTCTTCAGTTTTTGGCCAACTCACCACAACTTCATTTTATTTTCAACAAAAGTGCAGTATCATAAATTGAAAGTGCATGCCAAAGCACATTAATACATAATGTATTATACATTTCATAAGAAACTTTTAACGGCCAATTAAATCTTTCAAGACATGACCACGTGAAATATACATTAAAGTGGAATAATTAACTGTAATTTATCAAATGCAATAAAACACCAACACCTAAATTCTATAGCTAGGACAAAGGTGGTAAACGGGATCATCCCCAACGCGGAATTGTCTATCTCTACTCTATATTTGCGTATCTTTTTTCTTAAACCTACGCAAAGAGGGGATGTAAAACCCATGCAAAAGCCATCCCTGTTACATTCCTGAAGCCTAGGTAATTTTACTGAATATTTTCTTTATTTTTGTCTTCAAAAAAAGTAATTGTTAATCTTGAAAATCACAAATGTCATTCATGAACGCTCAAGAAGTAATTTGAGATATTTAATTCTTAAAAATATTAGGCCGATATCAGGACCGAAAGTAGTGAAGCCTAGAAATGTGAAGTTGCGGGAAGTCTTTTTTCGCCAATATTAGGCTTCCCTCCTTATTAATTTTGATGAGCTAATAAATATCCTTGATATGATGAAATTTAAGCTTTTACTATTTGGTTTTAAAAACCTTAACAAAAACACATATTTGAATATCGATTTACGGGCCCTGGGTCATTTCTTTGCCACTTTAAGCCTAAATTTTGACTTATTTGGCTGTTGAAAGACGACTTATCCGATCAAGTTCTTAAGACCCAGCTTAAAACTGAGCACAAAATATGCTAGTTAAAGACGGGTATTATCCGCAAATTTCTTACATAGATATTTTAAAATTGAACCTTTTAATTTAATTCACTTAATAAAACATTTTAAACATAGTAACTGATCGGCATTCCTTCGGATCCAGAACGTAATAAAGCATTAACAATTTGGGTAGAACCGAATTAAAGGTTTAAAAGCTGTAGCTTAGTTTTCTGAACAGCTGTAACTAAGTCACAGAATGAATACATGAAGGCTCAAAACGCTGCGTAACGATTGCAAATCAAACACCAGGCGTGTATCAAAGTAGATTCTTACAAATGCAGATGAAATCCAAAAAAAAGGAAGAAAATTTTGGAACTCAAAAAAATTTTTAATCGTCTTCATTTAATCACTATTTATTTGATTAAAGAGAAAAACGACCGAAAAAAGATGCAAAGTAAATGTTTTTAATCACAGCTTTTTCATTCACGAGTCATGCCAGATTATTATCATAATGAATACAATGAACTACGTGCATTTTTTAACGCGTCATGAAACATTTTATAAGGGAAATCAATTTATTTTCCTTGGTCTTATGACGCACTAAGTGAAACATTTTTATAAGAGAGAGAAATCTTTACTTAATGTCAGTATTAATGGATGTATTCAATGTGTTTGGGAATTAATTTATAAATAATTATTTTTATTTCTGAGAAGAAATTTTGTGGAGTTGGGTCTGACCACAAACTGAAATAGAGTAAGAGACCGTCGAAGCTCAGCTCTGACCCATCACCTGTCGGGCATGCATATTCGCTATTGCTTGAAAAAAGGATATACAATCTCAATTTAATTTGTATATTCAAAACGTTTGATTCAGATTATAACTAATTAACGATTATAAATTAAACATTTAAGACATGGGTGCGATTTGGGTAATTGATTTTTGGCAGTGCGGACATTCATAAAATAAGTTAAAAGAAGTTTTTTCAATGTTCAGGCCACGATTATACGTGAAGCTTCTAGTATTGAATCCGGCAATCGGCTCAAGGGGGTTGGTGCTATTAAGATACCGGTGCTATAAGATAACGAAATATGGGTTTTGAGAAAAAACTTTTTTACTTGGGTTTATATATTCCTCTTAATAAACCATGCAAATATTTTAATGATCCAGCATCTTTTGTCACTACAAATTTGGTGAAATTATTTTTTTTTAATTTTGCTTCGAAATTTAACTTTTCGAATTTTGTCGAAATTTTGAAGAAAGTTTGAAAAAAGTTCCGACCATTAAGGAATAGAATGCTTATTTTTTTAATCAAATAGATTTTTTCAAAGATTTATTTCAAATCAACGAAAAACATTTTTTAATATGCCCTTCTCAAAAAAGCATATGAAAACACGGTCTTGTGATTAATTTGTCAAAAATATTTAAATCCATTTTTGAGAATTTGCCTCAGTTTTTGTTTAAGAGATTTTCAAACTAGAATCTCGATTTTTTTCAATGAAGAACACAATGTTGAAATTAATTCAGTAAATAATAACGAGTTATAATATTTTCATTGAATGGGGCAACGTTCTGAGGATGCATTTTCAAGGCTCTACCAGAACAAATTAAAAAAAATGCGAAATTCCGAAAGAAAATACTCAAGTAATTGTTTTCGAGGTGAGGGAATAAGATTGAACTTGCAAAGAGAGTCTAAAAAAATTGTATCAAAATTGAATTCCTCTCACATTTTTTGATCAAAAGAAGCGAAAACCACACGCCTTAAACTCAAAGATTTTAATCAACGGATCTTGGGAATTATATTTTTTATTATTTTTCAAAACGTTTGGCAAATAAATATCCCCCAAAAGTATTACTTCAAGAGAAGTTCTTCTTGATTGATATGGTTCTAGGAGGGCATCTTTTTCCTTTTTTTTTCAAAATATCACCCACTTGGTGCATAGGTAAAAAAACTTTCTTGAAATTAGAAAAAAATTTTAATATTTTCAATATTTTTTTCGGTAGCTGAAATTGCAGCAAAAATTAAAGATAACTGACATTTGCAACTTTGGAAATTTCTTTTTTGAATAAATGCATTGTTGAGCGACCGTTAACCCGTGTGAGCACAGAAAAAAAAGTTCCGCCAGGCACCGAACCTAAATAGGTGACTGTTCAACCGCGTATTTACAGAAAGCCAAGGTAGTTAGAGTTTCTTTTTTTTCATAAGGAAGTTCAAACGATAATATTTTTGCAAAATCCAGACATTTTGATATCTAGATTGTTTGATTTTTTTTAAGTTCTAGAAAATTTACCTGATAAAGAGCAACGTACAGCATATCAGTGATATCATAGCTTAACAGTGGTGTTCACGAAATTAATTTGTAATTGGGTAATCGATTCACAAGGATAATCTGACGCTATGTCACGTTATTTTCTGATTTGATTTATAATTTAAATCAATCAAAAATTATTTTAAATAGGTTTAAAATTTGATGAAAAAATCACAATTTTTCCAATAAAAAATGTTATTTTCCCCTAATATAAAGCAGATAAGTACCACTCCTATATTATTTCTGGGGCGATATACTGGAACAAGTGACTCGTGGACAATATTTAATTGCTCCGAATTAAATTTTTTATAATAATTAAAAAATATTTTTGGTGAATACTTAAAATTAAAAAATTTTGAATAATCACTTTTGAAAAAAAATATCTGTTCCTGTATACGGCAAATTTAATCTTGTTTTGAGTGTCACGCATGGACAAAACACTTCCTAAAAACTGGGCTATAATACGCGCTTGAAAAAAGCCTTTATAAAGGCTTCGGTTCCTGGCGGAACTTTTTTTTCTGTGCTCACACGGGTTAATCGCCCAAATTTGTTCTTCATAATTCACTTTTAAATTTTGAGTCCGAGTAGAAACTACCAAATTTCAGATATTTTCCCGGCAAAATTTTGAAATAGTTAAAAAAATTATTTAATTTATTTTGTCAATTTTTAATCAAAACTTTTATATTGAATCAATAATAATAAATAAAATTGATCTTATTTTCTTTTAATTTAAATTTAATAAATCCTTGTTATTTTTTTGCTCAAATTTTTCCAATTATTGAATTAAAAAAAAATATTANAAAAAAAATGAAACTCTAACTACCTTGGGCTTTCTGTAATACGCGGTTGAACAGTCACCTATATATAGGTGTCGGTGCCTTGGCGGAACTTTTTTTTCTGTGCTCACACGGGTTAACGGTCGCTCAACAATGCATTTTATTTCAAAAAAAAATTTCCAAAGTTGCATAATGTCAGTTATCTTTAATTTTTGTGCAATTTCAGCTACGAAAAAAATATTGAAAAATATTAAAATTTTTTCTAATTTTCAAGAAAGTTTTTTTACCCTATGCACCAGTGGGTTATATTTTGAAAAAAAAGGAAAAAAGAGCCTCCTAGAACCATATCAAACTCAAGAAGAACTCTTTGAAGTAATACTTTCGGGGGATATTTCATTTGCCAAACGTTGAAAAATAATAAAAAATATAATTCCCAAAGATCCGTGTTAAACTTTGAGTTTAAGGGTGTGGTTTTCGCTTCTTTTGATCAAAAAATGTGAGAGGAATCAATTTTTGATACAATTTTTAGACTCTCTTTGCAAGTTCAATCTTAATTCCCTCACCTCGAAAACAATTACTTGAGTATTTCTGGTTTCGGAATTTCGGCAATTTTTATTTAATTTGTTATGGTAGAGCCTTGAAAATGCATCATCAGAACGTTGCATCAATGAAAATATTATAACTCGTTATTATTACTGAAATTAAATTTCAACATTGTGTTCTCATTGAAAAAAATCGAGATTCTAGTTTGAAAATTCTTAAACAAAAACTGAGGCAAATTCTCAAAATGATTTAAAATATTTTTGACAAATAATCACAAGACCGTGTCATATGCTTTTTTGAAGGGCATATAAAAAATGTTTTTCGTTGATTTGAAATAAATCTTGAAAAATTATTTGATTAAAAAATAAGGCATTTATTCCTTAATGGTCGGAACTTTTTTCAAAAATTTCTCAAAATTTGACAAATTCGAAAAGTTAAATTCGAAAGCAAAATTTAAAAAAAAATAATTTTACCAAATTTTGTAGTGACAAAAGATGCCTGGATCATAAAATATTTGATGGTTTATTAAGAGGAATATATAAACCCAGTAAAAAGTTTTTCATCAAAAGCCCATATTCGTATCTATATCACCGTATCTATAGCACCAACCCCCTTGCGCCGATTGCCGGATTCAATAACTAGAAGCTTCACTATAATCGTGGCCTGACATTGAAAAAACTTCTTTTAACTTATTTTATGAATGTCCCGCACTGCCAAAAAATCAATTACCCAAATCGCACCCATGTCTTAAATGTTTAATTTATAATCGTTAATTGAGTTATAATCTGAATCAAACGTTTTGAATATACAAATTAAATTGAGATGTATATCCTTTTTCAAGTCAATAGCGAATATGGCATGCCCGACAGGGTGCGTGTCAGAGCTGAGCTTCGACGCGTCTCTTCTCTATTCAGTTTTGTGTCGACCCAACTCCACAAAATTTCTTCTCAGAAATAAAAATAATTATTTATAAAATTAATCCAAAACACATTGAATACATCCATAATACTGACATAAGTAAAGATTCCCTCTTATAAAAATGTTCACTTAGTGCGCTCATAAGACCAAGAAAATAAATTGATTTCCCTATAAAATGTTTTCATGATCGGTTAAAAAATGCCGTAGTTCATTGTAATTCATTATGATAATAACCTGACATGAACTTGTGAATGAAAAGCTGGATAAAACATTTAATTTGCTTTTTTTCGTTTCGTTTTTCTCTTTAATCAAATAAATAGTGATAAAATGAAGACGATAAAATTTTTTTTTGAGTTCAAATTTCTTCTTTTTTTGGATTTCATCTGATTGTAAGAATCTACTTTTGATACACGCCTGGTGTTTGATTGCAATCGTAACGCAGCGTTTTTAGCCTTCAATTATTCATCCTGTGAACTTAGTTACCAGCTGTCAGAACTAAGCTACCAGCTTTTAAACCTTTAATCTTCGGTTCTACAAAATATTGTAATGTTTATACGTCTGGTCCGAAGAATTGCCGATCAGTTATATTTTAATAATGTTTTATTAAGTGAATTAATTAAAAGGTTCAATTATAAAATATCTATGTAGAAATTTGCGGATAATACCGTCTTTAACTAGATATTTGTGCTCAGTTTAAGCTGTCTAAGAACTTGATCGGATAAGTCGTCTTCAAAAGCCAAATAAAGTCAAAATTTAGGCTATAAAAGTGGCAAGAAATGACCAGGGGCCCGTAATCGATATCAAAATATGTGTTTTTTTGTTAAGGTTTTAAAACCAAATCAGTAAAAGCTAAATTTCATCATATCAAGGATATTTATTAGCTCATCAAAATAATACAGGAGGAAGCCTAATATTGCCGAAAAGACTTCCGCAACTTCACATTTCTAGCTTCAATACTTTCGGTGCCGATATCGCCTAATATTTTAAAGAATATTATCTCAAATTACTTTTGAGCGTCATGAATGACATGATTTTCAAGATTAACAATTACTTTTTTTGAAGACAAAAATAAAGAAAATATTCAGTTAAATTACCTAGCTCAGGAATGTAACAGGGATGGCTTTTGCATGGGTTTTACATCCCCTCTTTGCGTAGGTTTAAGAAAAAGATACGCAAAATATAGAGATAGAGATAGACAATCCGCTTGGGGATGATCCGTTTACAACCTTGTCCTAGCTATAGATTAGGTGTGGTGTTTTATGATTGATAAATACAGTTAATTATCCACTTAATATATTTCACGTGGTCATGGTCTTAAAAGTTAATTGGTTAAAGTCTTATGAATGTATAATACATTATGTATTAAATGTGCTTTGGATGCACTCAATTTATGATACTGCATTCTTTGTTGAAATAAATGAAGTTGGTGGTGAGTTGGCAAACTGAAGAGAGGCTGGACTCGACTTCGCCAAATTGAACGGTCAGATTCGGTCATGTCAGATTCGCTATTGACTTGACAAAGAATATCAAAGCCACAGAAATGACGTTTAAATACTTAACCCAGATAAATATATCAGTTCGTATTTGCTGTTTAGCGTCTTTTTTGTACATGATTTACTTGTTGTTAACTTATTTGATAAGACTTCGAAAATTCGAATGATCGTTATTTGTACAAATTCGATGAACATAACAGCGGACATTTGTGCTTGATCTTATTTAGCTTTTTGAGACTCATAAATTTTGAAGTCAGTGAATATGCCTTAGAAATTCAAAAGTGATAGAGAATTTACATCTTTTTGCAGTTACATTTTTTTTATGGTTTTTTCGATTTTCAATTGCTTTATTTTAAAAGACTGGTACAATAAAATAGTTGATCACTTCATGGAAAAATGTGTGATTTTTACACTTTNCTTTAATTGGGACAATTTGTCATGTCCACGGGTACGCCCAAATTTGCCTAAAATATTATTTGAATATTTTTTTTTGGTTCACAGGCAAATTTGTTAGATTCAAAATCCGGTATTTGCTTTGGACTAATGTCACAAACGCAGGTTTTCTCCGAGATTAGGCAGTTTATTATTTCTAACGTATCATCGTGATTGTGATTATTGACAAATATTTTATTATGGCCTATTTTGGGCTGACCCCGATTACTCACTTCAATCAGTTAAAATTGGTCTCGTTTATCTTCAAAGTTCTCTGTTCTTTTGAACTTCCTTCAAAATAGCGTGTGAATTTGTTAGCAAGCCAACCAGCCTTAAAACTATCTTCAGAAATGACAATAACTTTGAAAGATAATGCCAATCGGGCAAAGATAATTTCAAAACAAATTGGTCTCACTAAAAAATCGAATAAATAAGCGAAAAAATATTTTTTTTGAAATAGGTCCTTCATCCTCGAGCAAAAATGAAGAATGAAAAATGAAAATTAAAATGATTAAAAAGTACAATTATTAGATGGAAAAATAATATTTTTAAGCTTTGTCATGCAAGAAAAAACATTATCAATTATGATTTTTAAATCATAAAATACGTAGCGGTCGAATGCTTGTCCCAAAGAACTCGAAATTATGATTTTGTTACAAAAATCGATCAAAATGAACAATGAATAAGATTGATTAAAGATTTTCGGTGATAGTTATTGGTTATGATTTTTGACAATGCCCGGAAATATTTTCAAAGCTTAATTTGATTGTTCTATTAACTTAAGGGGTGGTGATAATGATTTTTGGGAATTAAGAGGCTTCGTACGGTTAGACAAATGCAGACTAAGCATTTTTGAAGCAAACATTATGAAGATCTATCTTTGATCTCGCGATTCCATTTGACAGTTTAGTATCACTTCCACCAACCATCTGGTTAACCGCGGTTAAACACGAGTCCCTCAGCTTTTTTTAAAGAAAGAAGGATCCTAGAGCTTATATCGGAAAATTTTGAAATTTGATGAGAATCTGGGAAATTCTCTGAATTTTCGTGAATCGGTTCTGTTTTTTTCAATTTTAGCCTCAGGGGTCAGAAATCCGGCTGAATGTGCCGAAAAAAAGTGTTTTTTGGACGTTTTGATGAAAGGCTTTTTCTGTGGAAATGCCAGAAACGTCATTTTTTATATGAATTAAGCTCTAGGGGTGGTGAACATCAAATCGGTTGTACTTTTTCGAATTTCGCCCTGATTGGCTGTAAATCGACAAAAAAGTCCGCGAAAATTAAGTATGATTCGCTGGAAACTGATTATGACCACAGCGGATTCTAGAAAAAAAGTAAAGTTATTTATCAAAATAATGATTTGATCTCTAGCACCGTGTATGTTGGTTATCAGATTATAGTTGCTAATTTAGTTTCTAGCAAATCATACCCAAGGAATCTTTTGATGCCATTTAAATTTTCTAATTATTATTTTTATTTTCAAAATTGTCATTTTCGCGCACTTTTTTGTCGATATACAGCCAATCAGGGCGAAATTCAAAAAAGTACAACCAATTAAATGTTCAAAACCCCTAGGACTTGATCAATTTCAAAAATGATTTTTCTGGCATTTCCACAGAAAAAGCCTTTTATCAAAACGTCCAAAAAACACCTCTTTTATGCACACATAGCCGGATTCCTGACCCCTGAGGCAAAAATCGAAAAAAACAGAACCGATTCACTAAAATTCATAGAATTTTCGAGTTTCTCATCAAATTTCAAAACTGTCCGATATAAGTGCTACGATCCTTGTTTTTTTGAAAAAAACTGAGGGACTCATGTTTAACCGCGGTTAACCAGATGGTTGGTTGGAGTGGTATTAAACTGTCAAATAGAATCGCGAGATCAAAGATAGATGTTTCCAATGTATGTTTCAAAAATGTTCAGTTTACATTTGTCTAACCGTAAGACGCCTCTGAATTCTCAAAAATCACTATCACCACCCCCTTAAGGTCCCCCTTGGTCGGTATTACACTTAGTTATCACTCCGGGTCATTTTGGAGCATTTATCATGCCCCTCAGGCCACATAAAGCCAGCGACCAGTACCCCCTTCAAGAGGTTCACTTGATAGTAACAACAAAAGAGTTTTGTCGATTCTCGTACGACCGAGATTGATTCCTGATACGATAATTTCAAATACGACATGTTTAGGTTTTCGAAATAGAATTCCACAACATGAATGCCTTGATTTATTTTTGTTCATCTGGATAATCTTATTATGATTTATATCGTGCGATAAATAATTAGTTTTTTTCAGTTCACATAAAAATTGCAATCAAATTTATAGTCTTTTTAATGCTGATGAACGTTTTAATTTTTTCTTTACTTATTATACTAAGTTAACTTATTATCAAGTTTTCTAACTTTCAAGTCAAATTGGGCAACTATTAAAAAATAGTTATAAAATAATCTATCAAATAATATTTGACAATTTTTTCGTTAGTTTGACACTTTCAGTGGCAAAAAAAGGCATCAGTAATTCATTTTAATATTTATTCTGGAAAATGACGGTATTGACGGTCCCGAAAAAAATCTGAAGGGAGAGAGAATGCCATATCTTGGTTTACCTGAAAAACATTTTTTTCAGAACATATAAATAATCGTAAAAACAGCTTGATAATGAACTAGTTAATAAATTCGAAAACGTTAGCACAAAAATATGAGAATATAAATAATATTAATTATTTGATAATATTCTCAGGCACAAAAACTGGTACGATCATACGAAAAACTTTTGGTTTCTTTTTTCGGCAAATATCTCCTGGGTACCAAAACCAGAAACTCAAGGGACTTTTATTGGGCTCAGCAAAGATGTTTTAAAATCGGTGAATTACGTTGGGTACTCCCGTAGGGTGAAATAATTTCTTTAGATTAGAGAAATGATTTAACCTGTTACTGCATGAACCGGAAAGTGAAAAATTTTAAATGCTGAAATTGAAACAAAAATGTGAGAGTTCCAAGTTGGTACAGTACCAATGGTACTACCAACTGAGTATTTTATGAACTTTTCATAATTGTTTTGTAGAAGTCATAAGCTTCACATAAATTCACAATTTGTTGTCAAGAAATGAATGGAACTGTGGTTTTAAAATTGATGAAGATAATCTAAAATAACTGTAAGTTATTTGAATCCTTGGAAATACTTTTATAATAAAAACGACAATTATATTTTATCAATTCGGTATAACTGGAAGGATTAAATCTTGTAACTAAATAACTGACTTATCAATGAATGATCTTGTATATACATTTTTGACATATGATTAAAAAAAATTTTATGTTAATTCTAATTATTCATAAACCAAATTCGATTATGTATTCCTCGAAGTGAATAAGGATCAACCAGCGATCACATCTTTTCCTCCCGCACTCTACTTCATTTTTTTATTTGAGAGTGAAGTAAAAAAAGGTATAAGATCACATTAAAGAAGTACTGGTCGCATTTTGAAGCCAAAAACAGGGTTTTCAGGCTCGATTTAATGAAATACTAGAAAAACCACACGAACATATGAGTTTATGTTTTTGTTAAATAACTTAACAAAAATCTTGCTTCCGCAAACATATCGGAGACGTCTGATTGGCCAACCAAGCAAAAACCTGCTTTCAAAAATGATCATTTTTGTACTTCAAAATGTGTCTCCTCACTGAGTTTTAATGATAGAGAATACAATTATAGGTTTTATTTACGACAAAGAACGTGCGCAAAACCAAGGTCCGTATTATCTTTAAAAAAGTCATCAAGCGCAAGAATGCGCGAAAAAACGTTTTTGGCCTTATTTTAATAGCCTTAGGGAAAATACATCTCCTCCCTGCATTTTTACGACCGAAAATTAAAACCAATATAACTGGTACACTGAAGGCTACGCGCAGAGAATCTAAGTCCATAATTTTCTTTCTAGACCTTCGGTTGTTCAGGAACAGCGATTTAAATTCTTAGAAATCTCAAATTTTTGACAAAAATGCTGTAAGTCGAACAAAATATTTTTAAATCTCAATTAAAGTACTTTTTGATGACTATTAAGAACAAAAGTACAACAAATCAAATCATTTTTGTCAATCTTTTGAGAAAAAGAAACATTTGAAAAATAATCTGGAAAATTTCATATCTGAGTCTCTAGCTGCGACCAGTACTCCTTAAAATATAATTATAATGGTAATTATTGCAGCCAAGGTAAGGCCGTCTACAACTACTCACACTTAAACAGTTATATATATTGCCCAGTTTAGACTTATTGCAAATCGGCTTATAATTAATGAACTTATACGGTCTCCAGCGTTCAACAATTCCCATCACATTTAATCATCCACCATCAGTTCCTCAGTCATCCCAGCTCAAACTCACCAGTATCCATCAGCCGATGAGATCCCATTGCCTCTATTTTTGTTTCAAAATTTGACCTCTTGCTCTTTTATTTTGCGTTCAAGAATTTAGAATCTTTATTTTGGCACTTTTTGTCGTTTTATTTTTGATTGTTGGTCGTTTAGATTCAGCTATGTCAGACGGGAATTATTATGAGTCACCCAGAACTGTCGTCTTAGATAATGGTGTGGTGTATATAATAGTATAAGATGATGGGAGATTTATGTCAACGACCTCCCCCGAGAGAATATTTTGGCTCCGACTTGAGTTGGCACATTTTGTGAGTTTTTTTGATTTGGATTTTTTTGTGTAAATGTAATATTCCACTTTTTCCCACAAAAGTAAAAGTTTATTTTTTCTATTTTTCAGCGAAATCCTCAAATGTCACTTTCGAACGCCAAAGAGCTTTGCGTAGGGGCTGTGAAGGTTTCCGATCGAATTTTTTCTTCTGGCCCTGCCAGATTTCAGAGATTGACCGCTTTCTATCCCACCATAACCATGCGCAAAGTTTCCAACCTGCGCGATAAATTGGCAACTTCATTTCCACCAAATTGGTTCGAGGTTATCTGTCGCCTGGAGGTGGTGTACGTACATTAGACCAACCACTTGTCTTTTGATTCGCAGTTACTGCCCAAGACCAAAGAGATGATGGTCTTTTGTAAATCGCTCTCCGACGTTTATCAGGTATACGGTATACCTAGGGTTCGGACCGGGAGAACCATGGGTCAAACTAAAAGTTTTCTTGAGTGTTCTCTGACCTCACACAGGTAATCGTTACCAAATAAAATGACCCAAATGATAAAAAAAGGGCCCCTAGTGGTCAGAAAATTATTTTAGAAAACTCCTTTTACTGTCTTCAAACTCGATAAAAACGGCATAAATATTGATTTTTTCAATGAAAACTGGCAAGAACGTGACCAGAACAAAATCTTATGTGACAAATTTTTTTTCGACATTTTTTTTTATTTTACAAATTCTACATTAGAATTTTTATTTTGTTTTTAGTTAAATTCAGTCGTTTAAAGGTTCAAATTTTTCCTGGTCCGAAGCCTAAGTATACCGTATACCTCTTTTTCATTTTATACGTATCCATATTTATAGCCAATCAGAGTGGTGCAATAATTTTCGCGTAGGTAACACCAGTAGGTATTGCCTGTCTCCTCACTCTACTCTCCTTTCACTCAATTTGTATGGTGGATACAAAATTTATATATTTTTTATTGAGGGTTTTAAACATTTATTGACATAAAACCATCTGTTTCTCACCATTTATTTAAAGTAATTTACATTTGCTGGCGATAATGTGGTTGATTGTGGTTCTTATTTGCGAATCGAGGTCAATCAAAGTATATCTTTAATATTCTGAATTAAAAATTTTATGAAAAATAGGCTCATTCATATCTTAAAATTTCAAACTTTGTAAAAACTACCTTAAAAATTCCCACTTTTCCCTTGGTTCACATTTTTAAAAAATCACCTCTCTGTAGAATTCGACTTCGTTAGTTTGTTCAGGTCTTGCTTTGATTTAACTTGCTGTTATTTTTTAAATTGATATATTAAAACAGCTTTAAGGGGATTGTGGGTGCTTCCAGCAATTTGCTGGAGAAAAATAAGCCCTTTTTAAAACTCAAATATCTTTTGTGAGAATTAAATGAACGTTTATTTTTCCAATTGTCTATTGTAGTCCGTAACCATGAAAAGTCAAAAATTGATTTATTTTTAGAAAATATTATCACATCAACCTTCAAATGCATGAAACATAATTGCTCGCATTTCTTTCCATTGAAGTATACCGTCATATCCAAGTATCCAGAAATCACATAATGCCGATATTATTGGTCAGAAAAAATTTCTTTACAATTGCAATCAAGAATATTTTATAAATTCATCTTCATTCGCCGAAAATTATTTTTGAAAAAATTCCTTGCTTTAGTTTAAATATAGGCAAAATGTAGATTATTTTACAGAAAAAATATAAACTCACGAACGGTACATGCGATTTCTTTTCTCTTTTTTCATAAATCCTTCTCTATTATCTAATTAAACTTTTGAACCAAGAAAAATTTTAATAATTTTTTTATATTTCTCGCAATCACTATTTCATGCTGATTTAATGCGCGCCATTATAACATTGATTAGGCTAAAAATTGAAATATTGAAAAGGCGCAAAAATCTGAGCAACTATCATATTGAAATACTTTCATTTAGAGTAACTTTTCTTCGGATTGATTTTTTCTATTTTGAAATGATACCAGATCTGAATTATTTTCCAGTTTTTGCAAGTCCGAATGATATTTTTTTGAAATTTGATTTTTTTCTAAAGTGAAATTCTATGTTTTGGTCGTTCTTTCAATTGTTCTAGAACATAAGTATCCGGAAATAATTTGGTGTTTTTTAATTGCAAATCGATTCCTGAAGTGCTGGATGGTCAGGTGCCAATGTTGAAAAAATAAAGAATTTGCGACCGTGGTCAAAAATAACTACTGCACCCACAATCCCCTTAAGGGAGTAACCGACGGAGACTGTATCTCGAGATCCATACATGGGAGAAATTTTAATTGCATTTAAAATTTTGTCATCGGTTTGCTTCAGAATCAATTAAAATTTTTTGGATTTGATCCAAAAAAAATTCGGAAATTCGAATTTTTCTTAAGATTTTTTTTCAGTATTTATGCTTTATCTTTTTAACGCTTTAATGGATGCCCTTAATTTAACTTGCACCGGGTAGCCTGCAATGTAATCTTGACCTCTACAAACATTTTTTGTTTAAGAGCTCAAAAAAATATTTCAATAATATTTCTAAGATGGTGAAATTGGACGTAACCGACGGAGGCTGTTTCTCGAGATCCATGAATGGTAGAAACTCAATTTTTGTTGCAATCAAAATTTTGTCAACGGTTTCCGAATCAATTAAATTTTTTTTGATTTAACGAGAAATGAAGTTCCGAAATTAGGATTTTTCCAAATATTTATTTAGTATTCATTTTGTATTTTTTGAGCGCCTTTATCGATGACCTTAATTTGACTTTGACCAGTTAGTCTGCAACTTAATCTTGCGCACTAAGCAAAAAAATCTCGAAATAAATGTCAAAAATATTTTTGAGATGGTGAAAATGGTCAAAATTTTGAGGTACCTGAACTTTGCACATGTGTGCATCAAAAATTAAATTATATATCGAGAAACCAAGCTCATAGTACCACGTCTCTATCAATTGCGAAAATGACATTTTTGTGGGAAAAATGTTCGATACCAGTGCTGGAAATAGTTTTAACAGAGGCTGAAGATACCGAAATCGGCAAATTAAACGTGTAAATTTCATCGATTTTGAGCAAAGAGACCTTAAATCGAATTTCTGACTCCATAGTACCAGAGAAAAACCCATTATTAGTGGGCGTACGAAAAATAAAAAATTNNNTACTTTTTTGACAAATTCAGACATTTATCTTCAACAAACTGTAATTTTAACATCGTACGACTCTTCCTCAGCACACAACAGGTGTATAAAAAACAGTGAAACGCGTCGGTTACTGCCTTAAGCTGTTAATTCTTCTAGGCATAAAATAAGCAATTTAAAAAAAAATTTCCATTATTTGAAATTTACTGGATTACATTAACTTTACGATTGTTTAATTTGAACTTGAAGTTTCTTCATCTTACAAATGATTGTACAGAAATGAACAACCGAAAAGTTGATAAATAAAATGAATAGAATTCGGGATAAATAAAGGTCTTTTGAAAAGTCAGAGACTGGTGTCTAACGGTCATTCCTCAATGAAAAACGTATTCGTTTACGAATTAAATTCTGTCTTAAAAGATGACATGTTTGACATGTCATCGGATATTACCTCTAAATATCAAACGCATTTCATAACCATTTTTTGGCATAATGTTTTTTCATGTTGTATAAATTATTTGTCTTTTTATACCTTATTGAGTACACCCAAAACTAAGGTTCTAAAAAGCATTCAATTCAGAAATTTTAAGAAGTTGATTTTTGATGCGCTCAAAACATTTCGTATGACGGTTTTAAACAACCACGCTTTCCGGCGATTTGACACTTTCGGTAATATGGAAAAAAAATACTTTAGCTTAAAATTCTGAAATTGCGAAGGTTTTTAAGCCATATTGGGAAATTCGACGGAAGTGGGCCAGCGATATAAGGCTACGCCCCGTACAAATTGATTCATTGTATTTTCTATTAATTCTGAGTTAACGATTTGTCATAAAACTAAAAGTTAGCTTTGAATAAATGCTATTCAGAAATATCTTGACACTTTTCGTCCTTTTATTACCTTGACATTCAATTTATTTCCCGAAAATTAATGCTATTAGAATTAAAACTACATATTTGATTTTTAATAATTTATTATGAAATTTATATAAAAAAGGAATCAATACTTCTTGATAACGTTTAGAAAGTTATGTACAGTGATTTTTCTTTGAAAGTTGTTTTAATGTTTAGCAAGAATCTTCAGCAGCTACAACCCGTCCGGATTGTCCCTCTGCACAACATTGATTTTTATTTAATCCAATCCAGTACCAAGGGGCATTATGTCCTCCACAGCACGTGTGTTTTACTGGTACGGATCCACCTGATGGACAATTTGCTGGATCTCTGTTATCAAAAGCTGAGGCTCCATCTCTTGATGACCAAAACGCATGATAGGAATCGCTGAATTCGTCTTTGGTTGCGAAAGAATCTGCAATAAATTGAGCGTCGCATTCAAAAATTTCTCGTTCGCAACTACCAGCAGCATCAGTGGAAGCTAATCCTCCGGTTTTTGTGGCCCATTTCCAGGTATATTTTCGGTTTTCTCCAATGCAGTCATCACCGTGGTTATCTCGGACACATTTTTGGCAATCTTTGTAGGCTTTGCATTTATTGTCTAACCCATCGACTGGTTTTCCTTGGCCCATTTCGGACATTGGCCGGTCACCAAGGAGCATGCAATGACAACCATAGGCCCAGTATTTTCGCTCATCAAATCCGTTGTTTTTACCTTTGAAACCGTTTTTGGCCCAGTGTTTGATAGCCATATCTTTCAAATCATTGTATCTTCTCTCGGATCGCTCATCATCTGTTCCAGCAGCTACGGCGCCTGCTCCAGATCGGACGCCTTTTTGATCAACAGTGCATGTAACTTCCTGCCCATCACTGTAACAAACGTCATCGGTGGCTTCTTCACCAAATGCAACAGCAGCAAATAATAGTGATAATTTCATTTTGACTGTGTTGGGTTCAAGAAAAAATTTCAATCCAATTTTAAAAATATTTAGAGTCAGCATTTATCATTCAATAAAATTTTTTGAAATTTATATCATCTTATTCTGAAATTGTTCACTAAATTTATCAAAAATCAAAAATATAATTTCGATAAGATATTATTTTCAATTTTGAACCTCTTCTTTGTTAATAATCTAAAAAACTTTATTTGATTTCTTCTTTCTTATCGAAAGTTGTTATAATTATCAAAGATAAAGTTTCAATTTATAGGCATATATGGTACTTAATGCACCAGGAGTGTCTGAGCATCTGGATGTGTTGAGCCTTTCTGACACTTGGATTTCCTATAAACATAGTATGTTTTTATTCAATATAGACAAAATAATTGATTCCAAATTGAGCCCTCTCACAAGCCGAATATCACATTATGTTTTTTGAACGAGGGAAGTGTCTTTTGTTACTTTATGCATCTATTTATATTGCTGGAGATAACTTAGTTTGAGGGAGTGCCCAACGGTATGAAAGGTGTTTTCAGCGCCTCGAGTTTTCATTTTTGTTTGCATTTCCTTATGTCGAATAAATTGTGCACGTAAACTGGTGTGGAAGCAAATTTTTTTGAAAATGACTCTCACTTTCATTCTGGAGGCGCGCAACTTTAAAATGTTGACTAAAATCGTCAAAATTTCGAAAAAAAATGGTCATCTTTAGGTTGATTTTTCGATTGTATGAAAGTAAATAAGTTCAATCAACGAACGATTCTGATTAACTGTGAGAAAAATTGATAATTTGTTTGTTCGAAACAAAGAGAAATATCAGAAAGTGTCCTCGCGCGCCCTAGTGAGTGTTCAATTTAGCGAAAAGTACAGGTGGAAAAATTTTTGAACCCTTGATTTGACGATTTCTAGTGGTCTCAAAACTAACAAATTAACATCATTAAATTGGTGATAACTTTTTTATTTGATAGAACGTCCAAAAAATATTTGACAACATTTCAAAATCAAATTTTGATAACAAACTGATATTTCAAAATAAGAAAATAATCCATTTGAGAAGAAACATCGAATAAGGGTTTTTTCTTAGAAAAATTAACTCAGAAGTAACTCATGACGCGTAAGGACAGAAATTGATCTATCGAGTCTCGCGTTAAAGCGAACACGGGCTTTTGGTCACAAAAAGAAATTTTGAATTGTTAAATGCATTAACTGCTTAACTTATAATGATAATAAAACAAACATTTCGAAAAAATTAAAAAAATTATGTGGTTATATTTAAATTGTAATACTTTCTATTTCAAAACTTCTTTCAAACTTTAAAATTTGAGAACAAATTAAAAGTTTCACTTGTGCATGCAAAAATATTAGCGTCAGCCGTGATATAAGATTGAAAATTCTTGAATGAACAAGATTTAAGTCACGTGACGTGACTCACGTCTCAGACAACAACTCAATCATGATCGAAATCAAATGAAGTTTCACACTTTATCTCTAGATGCGCTCGAAAATGCTTTCACGCAGAAAATGGTCAAAATTCTGAGAATTGGGGTTTGTAAACAATCGTCAATATTTTTAATTCCGAAGTTTGAAATCCAAACAAATAAATTATACTGGCTGCATAACCCTGAATCTGCCAACCTTATCAACCTTTGATAAACGAAAAATCATAATCTTTTGTATTCCAAGTCAGAGCAATAACGTTTCGAGACACCTCGACCATTAACAAGTGAGTTTTTCACACACGCTGCCGGGCAAAAAAATCAAACCCTTAAATAAATGGCTTCCAGTTAATATAGAGAAATCGAAGTTTTATCATCGGATCAGTATTTTTTGCAATTTGATAATTGGAAGCCAAAACCTTAAAATAAAAAAAGGTTAACATTGTGTTTATTTTGAGGTCTTTCATGCCGCGGCATGCCGTCTGGAATCTCCTAAACTAGGATAACTTTATCACAAGCAGAACCGGTCGTAAAATCATCGCGTTGTAAAAAAAAATTTCCCTGCATTTTTTTTAGTTTCAAGTTCGATGAAATAATGTTTTGAGATATCTCATACGGTTCGGCAATGGTGGCACAATCATATCTGTCGCTGCTTTAAAAACAATTTTTTGAAAAATTATTATATAATTTCCTAATATCACCGCTTACCGAGCTACTCGCCTGCGAGAAGCTAATCTTTTTGCTCAATTTTTTCAACTTTCGAATAAGCAAAAAAAATATTTTTATTTTATTACACTAAATTCAATTTTTTATGTTTTGCAACATAACAAATATTATCTGAGGCATTTATCAAAAAAAAACAGGCTAATGGACGTCATTTTTAATTCACAATTAGTGTGCCATAATCCTGAAAACTGAAGATAACTTTAACAAAAAATTTTCAAATTTTAAGTTGTATGTTAACTGTGTTTAATGATATTTATAAACGTACATACATTATTATATGTCAATGACATAATGTCATTGACATATAAAAATGTATGAACGTTTATAAATATAATTAAACACAGTAAACATACAACTAAAAATTTGAAAAAATTTTGTCCTAAAGGAGTTTTCAATAGATTCAAATATCATAAAATGCCAGAATGTGTTGGATTACATACTCCACTGAACGCAAGCAAATGAAAATCAAAAACAGAAGATTTGAGAAATTTAATCTTTAAAATGACGTCATTCATGACGCTCTCAAAGCAATTTCGACCATATTTGCTCTTTTGGCGATATGAGCACTGACAGGATTTTTACTGAAAATTGTGGAATTGCGTATTGTTTAACGCGATATTTGGGTTCCGCTTGTGAAAGTGTTTAAATCCAATAAATACTTTCAGATTAGTTGAAGAATGCGATAAAATTCGTTTCAGGACTTTTTAATCATTGATAGAATACAGATTGTATTGCCCGAAATCTGGTACATTCATAACTTCTGAGATGTGTTTTTGTATAACCATCATGAACCTTATCAAAAAGTTAATAAGTGCCTGAAAACTGGATAAAGTTTATGTGCAGAAAAAATCAATGTCCAACACAATGTTGATAACATTATCTGATTAGATCTTCAGAATAACTGCATGTCTTGTCGGTGGAATAAAATTTGCAAATGTTGTTTAACGTATTTTTGCCGATTTGATCTTATCTTTGCTTGTTTCTGAAAAAAAATTTTACTCAAATTTTTGTTTTGTGCAAACCAATCTTTTTATTGATTAAAATTAAGCTTCAATTTGAACTAAAATTACGTAGGAGCTAACTTATCGTATTTAATTTTGTCAAAAGCAAATTGAAATTACTCTCCTGTTTTGTCTATGGTCGGAAGATAAGCAAAATGGTACGTCATAGAACACAAATTGCCGCAATTGTGTTATTCTCGGAGCTACTTAGAATTTGACCCAGTAAAGCGGATTTGATAAAAGGCACTTGGTTAGATAAATGCACGAAAGATTCAGTTCATGGAAATTTTAAACTGTTTTATTTGAATCATCAGTTTTAACGTTCGAGCGAATTGACAAACGACTAAACCAAATTCTTAAAATAATCAACAAGGCTTTATTTTGCAACTCACCTCATAAATTGACAATTCATCTGACATAAAGTATTTCTACAATTTCTCTTGAATAACATTTTAATATGGACGAGAGTTTTATTCGACATAACGGCTTTAGAGTACCTGAAACTAAACCTCTATTTTATCTTGCATTTATCGAGCAAACAGAATAAAAATTTTGAAAAAATTATTGGCCTCCAATTTAAATCTATCCATGATCTCGGGCCAGTAAAAATAATGAATATTCTATCGCATTTATTATTTCCGCAATAACCGCTCAAAGTGGCGTCCCCGAATGGCGTTTTGGGTGTGAGGGGAATTTCAATGGTTTTGGGTCTGAGGGGATTAAATAGATAAAAAAATATTTTAATGAGCTGATACACATTTATTCTGGTTCAGCTAACGATAATAAGCACAAAAAAATAAACCAACTAATTAGTTTCGTAAGTTAAATTGACGCCAGTCTGCCACATCGCCGCTACCCCC
>SCLH01000203.1:481733-506576 GCA_004367855.1 Oikopleura vanhoeffeni
TGGCGGAACTTTTTTTTATATGCTCACAAGAGTTAAGCATCAACTCACACCACCCCTTAAGCATGTTTTTTGATCTTTATACACGTAACGTTACATAATGGGATCATGTCGACCAAGTGAACGGTCAAAATTTTGTCTTATTTCTGTTTGTGCGTTTTTATGAGAATTCCAGTACCTAATTACAGTTTCTTATTTGAAGAAAAGAATATCAAATCGCTTTAGAACACATCTGAGTTTAATCAACAGACAAAAATAAGACTTTTTGCTATCAGGGTATACAGCATGTCACGTTTTTTCTTCCGTTTTTCATTTTCGCATATTTCACTATCCGCCAATCAAATCGTTCAAATTTGGCAAGCACCTTCGTTTTGGCCAGATTAAACCATTTTGATTGGCGGATAGTGAATTATGCAAAATTTGAAATAAAATAACGTGACCGTATAATTTAGGTATGGCTGGTTTTTGCTCTCTAGGGCCCTTTTAGTATAATTGACTTATCATTGCTTATACGTTCATCAGAAAGTCGACCCAAATTGTTTTTGGTGGTACTCGAAAGTTCATTCGATGACCTTGAAATTTACCTAGAACTTTAACCATCATTTTTTTTGTAAAAATTTTCATTATCAAAAAAATCCTGGTGCTTGAAATAATCAAAAAAAGTCTCTAAAATATGGATCAATGAAATCGATAGCCATTTTTGACTTTTTAGATTCCTTATTTCAACTTCTCCGCTGATTTTTTAAAGTCAATTTAGATGCATTTATAATCACAATCGAAATTTTTTTTTAATTCTATTAGCTGAATTTTATTATCAAGAGCTAATTTGGGCAGTTCTTTCAAAGAAAAATTATTTAAAATTGACAACTTATGATTTAGTGACCGGAATCCGGTCCCAAAGAACCGTCCGGGCAGGTGGGTCATCTAAGATGACTCATCTTTAACTGCGGTTCTATCCGACTTAAGGAATTACGGTGAGATAGTGTCCGCAAAGTAGGTCGGAACCAGGCTTGTAAAAGGCGTGGGTTTTGCGTGTGCTTTCCATTCTTTTTTTGCGTAGGTTTAAGCAAAAAATGGGGATTGGGATAGAAAATCAGGTCGTAGATGCATCCCTTTACAAACCTGGGTGGGAACATAATATCAGAATTGACTAATTTTTGGCATTCTCATGCAACTTAGTATTATCAATTCATAAAACTTATGCGCGATGGTTTTTGCCGAATTAATGACTAAGGAATTAAAGACTGAGGAAATTTATAATTTTAATGTGCTGATTTTTGATCAAAAGCTTAATTTTTTGAATTTTCTTTCCAGCCATTATTCTTAAAATTTCGTCTTCTTTTATATCATGCCCATATTTGGTCATTTTCGGTGATCTGAAAATTCCTGATTTTGACAATTTTAAAAAAAATCGCGAAAAATTTTCGGAAATTTTCAAAAAAATTTTCGAATTTTTTGCAAAAATTAATATCATTTGCATCCTCGTATTTTTGAAATCTATTTTATTCTCTGTTTTAGCCTCCGGAGGTGACAGTCTACTGCACACTGAAGGTGGTTTGTTACTTAGGGTTATTAGTGACACTTGGTTGAAAGAGGGAAGAAATGGTCGTGTAGAATCGTTAGAAACCATCCGAGATCGCATCTCACGAAATATTTTCCTCTTTGTTTTCGGAGCATTTATTTGAATCTGAAAATAATAATCATGGATCAAAGAAAAAATTAAAATTTATGAGAAAAACAATCTTGTACGAACCATAAATAAATATTGCTTAGTTTTTCTAAGATTACGGAATGAAAATTCAAAATAATATTTAAAACTCACATTTAGTCTTCTATATTCAAATTGTATTGGTTTTAGCACTCAAATAATATATATTTTGTTTGATTAAAATGCTATTTATATAACGTTCGGCTAAGGAGCCCTCAATTCAAATATGAGGGCCCTTGATCGACAAATTCGTGATTCTTTGGATTATGTGGAGTAAGATTTACATTAGCGTGGCATATAAATTGAGCCAATTTAATTGGCGTATTCTGATTGGCGATTTCTATTTTAATAAAGCCACCATTTGTTGGTTCTTGGCCCTTTATAAATATATATTTTATAAAATATTTTAAATACAAAATCACCGCAAAAAACAAGAGTATTTTTTAATTAATAAAGTTTCATGTATGTGGCGCATAATTCAAGTATTCTGCCCATTTATCTAATGAAACTAAACACCATCCTTTGTGCTTTATGACTCCCAATTATCCTTGCAATTGAAGGGTGACTTTTTGTGCATTTTTGATGTTATAATTCTTTACGAAAAATCTGTAAATATTTCAACCCTTATTTATGTCAATAAATCAAATATTCAAATAAAATATCTTTTGTACAATTTTGTAATACAATTTTTAATTAACTTACCGAAGGTCGAGCTGATCGACAAGGACTTGTAGTCTGATAACGGATCGTAATTTGTAAATAATTCTTTCATTTGAAAACGGTAGTAATAAATAATTTTAAATTCTTCATACAGTTTTAAAAATCCTTATTTTTCAGCTATTCCCAATGAATACTTTATTGAACCCGATCAAAATGTCGTAAATCAATTCTGAGAGCCGAAGATCCTGAAAAAAGTTGCTCAAGTTTTGAAAATGTTTTTGAAATGAAAAACTGATAATTTTTCAAGACAACACTTTTTGTATAAGCTTTTTCTGTGATATTTTTGATCATTAATTGTGATCCGTAATCGAGCTGGTTGATGTTCTATTTGAATCATCTGAACTATTTGGACATCCTGCAGAAGAACCCATTTCTTGCAAATAAACCCATCTCAAGCTCAAATGATTTGAAACTCGCCTGTGATATTGTCGCGATGATTCTCGACGTTTCGGCATAATTTATGTTACAGTTCTATCCTTAAAAAGACATTTGAATTTTAGAGCAAAAGTTAAACTTGAAAATTTATTTAATTAAATTATCAGACTGATCAGTTATTAATGTTTCAAATTTTTGAATCTGAACCGTCGAATTATGTTTTAAGGGGGTGGAGGGGGCGACCGAGAAGGTGCTCAAACGAAAAAAAAATCAACATGTTTACCGTGAAAATTTTTAGTTTAATTATTTTGACATTTGAAACCTTATGCAGTGTCAAATTACAGTTTTTCGTATATTCAGTATACATGTTAATGAGAGTATTATTATTATGTAAATGAGTGTAATTTATATCATTCGTCATGCTGTATGTGACCAAAATGGTCAACTTATAACATAGGCAGCATTCAGATTAGGCTTGATGATTGGCTGCTTTATTCAAGCCTTATTTAGCAATATTTGAATTTATATTTTGAAAGGCATGCGGGGTATAGATCCATATAAGAACAGACGATTTTTGAGATAGTTTTTCGAACAAAAGTTTTAATTAAAAATCTTCAAATCCAATAATTGACATTTTGAAACGCAGTTAACTTTCAATTTACTTATGATGGAAACAATTCAGTTACATTTTATGGAATCTCAGAACCTTGAGCGGTTAATATCTTATTCGTGACATTCTTATTTGCC
This sequence comes from Oikopleura vanhoeffeni, assembly GCA_004367855.1. Classification (NCBI taxonomy): domain Eukaryota; kingdom Metazoa; phylum Chordata; class Appendicularia; order Copelata; family Oikopleuridae; genus Oikopleura; species Oikopleura vanhoeffeni. The sequence continues at coordinate 485,281 of SCLH01000203.1, forward strand.
TTAACCATCCGGTTAACCGAGTTTACCCAAACTACTGGTTTCTGCTTATTACTTGTGTACCGTGTTCAGTTCAAATTTTTTAGATAAAACCTGTTCACGAAGTTGTATAAAATGTTCTTTGTCGATCAAATTTAAACAAAAATAAAATTTTAGGGCTAAAATCACTTCTACATATTGTTTTTTTGGAAAAAATGGCGATCTGGGTATGCATAGAAAATATTGAGAGTTTGACTTAATAGATATTCAAACGCTAGGCTGCCGACGCATTTATTCCTAAGTCTTACTAGTGGTGCTGTTTAGCTCAATCTAAAAAAAAACGAAATTTGAATTAAGCCTTTCATGGTATTGTTGAAATTTTTTTTAATCTCCTTTGTCGTTTCAGTCATAAACACCATTAAAATTAGATTTTTGTACATTGTATATTTGTACATGTATATCCTTTTACCAACGGAACTGCATCTCAAAAACGTTTACTTTCTCTCTATAGCGCGTGTTCGAATCCCATTAATGTTGTCTTATGGATTATCTTGAGTATAATTATAGGCAAGGGTGCTTGATATTGGGACCGCTAAATTTGATCAATGTGTTATCACTCAAGCAATCACTTAGACATCATTAGTGTGATTCGAACTCGCGCTATAGAGATAGTAAACGTTTTTGAGATGGAGTTCCGTTGGTAAAAGGATATTGGTCGACAAAATCACATTTTATGGTTTGAAATTATCTAGAAAAAATTTTCGGAAGTTATTTTTGAAAAGTTCTAGAAGATAACTGATTGAGTTAAATATTCATTATATTGTTATTTCTTACAGATCAAAATATATTTATGATATTTAAATAAGGACAATTTTTTTTGAATAGTAGTCAAGAGAAATTGTCTGTCACTATTCATTTTTTTTCTATTTCATTAATATATCACTAAATATTTGTGATATCTAAGAACGCAATCGGATGAGTCTTTTTTAAAAGACGAATTATATAAAAAATGTTGGCTAAAAAATGGTAAAAAATGACCAGGGGTCCCGTAACCAACATTTAGATAAATTATGTACTAGAATGAAATTTACCGTTTTATCAAAATTCTATTCTTCGTTAAATTTATCTCTGTCTTCCGAATGAATTTATTTCGTTTGAAATGTTTTTCATTAACTCTGGTTTCGGACTTAAGAATCTAAATCGGTTAATGTATATCAACTATATATCATTGAGTGGCATTATTGCGCTTGTCAATAAGAAGATTTCCAACTTTTATCGGTTTATGTCGGACTGGGATAGCCATTCTAAACCTATTATCGCCATCTGATCAGAGAAAACTATCGATTTCAGCCAGGAAATCTCCACTTTAAGTTTCACCCATTAACATATCAAATATAATATACAATTTAACTTTTTTTTAAATATATATAGTGACATTTCACAAATATAAGGCAGAGATTAAATATAAATAAATTGTGGTATATCGATTATAGGGGATCCAAGGACATTTTGGGCGCGATTGATTCTCAGCCAAGAAATGAAAGCATAGAAACGAAATATTTAGATTGCTCTCATGGTTTGATTTTGGACTATATTTTGAGTCCGACCGGCTGTTGCCACCGTTGTCATTGTTGCTATTTACGGTTCTGTAACACTGTATAATTTGTTGTAGTTTATTGTACGTCTCAAGGTTAGTCTCACAAAGGTGCCTGAAAACATGATTTTTTAAATCATTTTTTCTGAATACATGGTATATATGGGCAACTGTATATATGGGCAACTGTATATATGGGCAAGACAACAGACATTTATACATATGATATGAAACAACATGTTTTGATAAACATATTGTTTCGCATCTGATAGTCAACCCCCTATTTAAACGATAAGGCCAAAGTTTTATAAATTACAGTATGTCCGTTCTCCCGTTTTTTATTAGGCGAGAAACTAAAAAATGAAGCTAATTCTTGGATATCTTTCAGAGGAGAATTCAAAATAAGCATGTTTTCTTCATTTTGATTGTTCCGTGGACACCTTTACGGTCCAGTTGGTTGTAATCTTCTTGAATTTGCAAATTGTATGATTTTCTTGAAAAATTTGGTTTGAATGTTGTATGATGCTGCGGCTTCGTACACTGTAAAAAACACGTGTGGTCATAATTTGTTGTGAATAAATTATGACCAACTCTAGTAGTATAGTTAACTCGCTTAGTGTAGCTTCTCCAATATAAACACTTAAGGATTTCCCAATTTTGTTATAATTTCATTTCCTCGTACGGTCTTAGGGTACGGTTTCAGTCAAAAACATCATTCTTCTATCATATGATGATAAGTAAAATGTTGTTGGATTTGAGATATCACTCACGGTATCAAGTAAAGCATCAATATCGGCACTGGAGCCTTGATCTTTGTATCTAAATAGCAATACTGAAATTGCTTGCACAACTGGCTTTTTCAGGAAAAGTTTCAAACATTCCTTGTCTAGAAGACACATTAGCAGGCAGATCTGCTCTCCAAGGTTGTAACGGCCGTAGTTTGCAGAAAGTCCATTTTGTTCGAAGGAGTTGTCGAGGCGTTTCGAGTAAGGGCCATAGAAGCCGCGCTTGGCACGTGATTTTCGCTACCACTGTTGCGAATTACTTGTGCCCACTCCCTGTTGGTCTTCAATTTGGGAGCTTTATATTTTTCTTCCTTGTCGTCTTGATTTTGTATACTGTCTGGCATTGTTACTGTGAACTCAACTCCTTGTCCAGTGTCTGTTTGCATTCTATCTTCATCATCCGAAATCCAACTATTAGCATGAATTTCGATACTAAAAATTTGTTTATAGTCTATTTATAAGGACGGACTAAAAAGTTTACGAGAAATTTTTTTGTTAAATGAATAATTAATCACGCTAGGACGCTTAAAACATTTTATTATTATACAGTTCTAAAAATTATATAAAGTACATAATTTTTTAAATCGTATTCAATTGATACTTTTAAGGCTATGGGTCTCAGTTGAGACAACCGAATTTTTTCGAAATTGAACATAAATAACTGTAACTACGCAGAAAAGAATGACTACTACTAATAAGGACACATAAATATGACTTCTATATTGATAAGTATCTGGAGTGTTAATTATTCCGAAACTTTTATGATAAAATTCAAGGCTTTCGTCTTTTTGTACTGGAGAAGTTAAATGTTCAGTCATTTTATTCACAATAATTTTGTTTTTGAACACTTTAAAAGTCAAATTACTGCAACTTATGATATAGTTGTTGTCTCGTTCGAAAATGTGTACACCTTGAGCAAGTAAAGTACTTGACAGTTGTGCATTGTGATCAATTTTTGTGACTCTTGTAGGTGCAAAATTTGAAATATAAAATTTATTATCAGAAACTTCAACTATACAGGGTTTATTTGAGTGCTTTGTTACAAATTTTTGATCAAAATTTCGATCAATAATTTGATTTTCCCAAATTGCATCGTAGCAAGTCAAGTAAGTTTTGACGCTTCCCATACATGTGTTTTTGAAAAACACTAGATCTGAAACTGTAACCAAGTCTTGAACTATTGCTTGTCGATCAATATCTGTATTTTCCACTGGTATAAAAGGTGCAAAAATACTATAAGCTATCCCTTCTCCCTCGTAGAGCATTGGAATATTTATTTCAACATGAATGTGAAATGTCTTGTTTGGTTCTAGGAACCCGAAATCAATAAGTTTGATATTTTTCATATCATATTCGAGCATACTTTTACAGTAAGCTATTTGATTGATAGTTGAACAGTATTCAAGGTAAACATTTTCGAGGCTTGTTCCTCTAACGGTTCCTGATTTTATAATAGCAACCTCGGATTGTAAGTTTTCGAAGTAATTATGTACTATTTCTTGTGCTTTTATTTCATGATGAAGATCAAGCAGATCGTTTTTCGTATATAATAATTCACAAACAGTACGTTGGATGTCTTCTCGAAGATGTTCACTTGTTTTCACCACGTGGTGTCTTTCACCACCATGAAACACGTTGATAACTTTTTCGAGAAAAAACGTGGTGACCAAGGTAGAAAGTCCTATTATGGCTACTTGGCGACGTCTTCGATTCGAAACAAGTTTATTCTTCATGAGAAGTTTACCTTGTTCGAAATAAAAATCTATCGTATTCTGAAGTTTGGTTTCACTAAACGATTCCAGAATGTTGTTACATTGTTTAAGTTCTTGAAACTTATAATTTTTGATAGCTTCTGGTTCGAATGGGTAATCTATAGTCAATTCGATATTCTCTACATTTCCATTTTGATAAATAACTGTGCTGTTTACCGTGTCAATTATAACACCTTTCTCAAGAATAATCTCTAAGGCAATTATTTGCCAAAAATTGAAAATTATTAAAGCATTCATTTTAAAATATGAATGATTTCTACTTTCTTGACTATGAAATGAAAATTCGAGTCAATAATAAAAAATGTCGGAGATGATTATTTATCTCGTCGTATAATTTTCCCATTACGTAATTTTCGCTCATCTTCACATGGTTCCGCATCATCGATTTGAACAATTTCGTCATTCCTCAATCTTAATTGGTCATCAGAGGTTCCCAGGGGGAAGAAAAAATTGTTTCGAATGCAAAAATTTCTGATTTTCAGCATTTCACTAAATTTGTCATCTAGCTTTCTTTGTCATCTAAGTTTCTTGGCTAAACGCATGTGGCGAACTACGAGCGATCTAGTGTGCAGACATTCAGCATGAATGCTTCCCAAATGTACCGAGCGTACTAAAAACGGTGCTCGCCAGTTAAATTGTAATTTACTGCAGCTTCCGGGTTTAGGAGCGAATTTCAAGGCTACTAAATCACCAGTTTTGATCCTTTCATCCACGAGGACAAGTTCCTCAGGGTTTCGGACAAATTTCCCAAATCTATCTTTAGCAATTGCCTTGACCATAGATCCGTAGTATTGTATCCATTTTTGTACTTCATCAGAAATTTCTTTCTCAGAGTAGTCACTAAAATCTCTGTCCTCCTTTTGATCTTTAAAGGCGAATATTCCACTCAAGAAATCGTTTTCGTAGCCGTGGAAAATGAAAAATGGGCTTTTGAATCGATGAGATTTAATTTCAGTGTTGTTGTACTTGATACAAGCCATCTTTATTTTATATCTTAGGTCCCATTGGGATTTGTGGATCTGAACTTTTAAAAGTGCCCTGACTTGAGCGTGACAGCGTTCGATCCGATTACTTTGTGGATTAAGCGGACTTATCCTCAATTTAGCAATATTAAGCTGTTCTAAAGCTTTTTCCAAATCGGAATTACAGAATTCTAAACCATTGTCCGACGTTATTTCTGTTCTTCCGTTCATTTGATATTCTGCGGCGATTAGAGAAAGTTCTCTTGCAACTGTTTTCGCTTTTTTATCGGGAAGGAATTGAATGACCAAGTACAAAGAGAAAAGGTCTAGAACCGTTAAAATGTACTTAAAATCACTTTTAGCTGATTGGAAATCCATAAGATCTACTCTACAGTTTTCAAAAGGCCGTAGACTTGGTCTCAAATGTCTTACTTCGTCTTTGCTGTCAACATTGCTAGTTGATGAAATTTGACATAAAAAACAGTTTTTTATAACTTGATTCGCCACTTTATATTTTCCTATAATCTCCAAATTAAGTTTGTTGATATAAAAAAATTAACCTTTGAAGTTTAGCATGGTCTTTTGTGTGATGAATAAATTCTACCACTTGATAGCTTGCGTGTTTTGGTATGCATATAATCATATAATTTTTTGTATTTATGACATGCACCAAGTCGTTTCGGAAAGTGTATTGTTTATTGTTTTCAAACAAATATTCTCCTTCAAGCAATGACTGGCATTTTAATCTAATCGCTTTGAGTTCTTCATCTTCCATTTGCAATTTTATAAGATCCTCGTGACTCAACAGAGGTGGTACTGGAATGGTTGGTGGGAGTATTTTTGATTCAACATTATTATTCTGTACCGTGGTTGGTGCAGATAAATCATGTTCTATCTTTATTCTTCCCAGACCAAGATCAGATTCACGAACTACAATAGCTTCTTCAGTAAAAGCTGGACTTCTACTTAAGACGTCTGCTAACGTAATCAATAGATCACGGTTACTCAAATAGATAAATTTAATTTGGTATTCCATGAGTATCGCACACGAGCGTCGTATTCTGGTGAACATTGATGTTTTCTTTCCTATGGGTTTTTCACCTTGAAATAAGCTTGTTAGGCTCATGTGATCGCACAAGAGATAGTACTCTTGGTCAATCCTTAAATAGTCTTGAAATGTTTCTATCGCAAAGGCACATCCTAGAATTTCACGGCTTCTTGAAGAAAGCAGTGTTTCTTGTAGTGATAATGCTTTGGAACTATATGCGATGATTTCGACTTCGGTGACTTTCCCATCTTTAACTGTTCCGTTAGCTATTGTAGCTCCGAGACCAACAAGGCTGGCATCGCTGACCAAATAAATATCTCTAGATTCGTCAAGGTGACGCATAGTAAACCCTGCTTTGGCTCTTTTTTGTACTTCAAGCACTGCGGCTTTTGCTTCGTCTGTCATAAAAAACTTCGTCGTTTTCTTCATGCAATCTTGCAACGGCTTGAGGAGTATAGAAAGCTCGCTGATTTGTCGATGATAGTACGCTGAAAGGCTCATAAACACAAAACATTCTTTGAGATTTGTAGGTACCTTATATTCTTCAAGAGTTTTAATTTTTTTCTTGATCGGAGATACTCCTTGCTCACTAATAGTATATCCTAAGAATTCCACTTCGGATTTTAAGAAATGACATTTACTTAGTTTAATCAATAAGTTGCTTTTCGCCATGCATGCTAGAACTGAGTCTATTGTCCCGATAGCTTCGCTGGCGGGAGCGATGATAATGATAATGATATCAACGGCCCTCAGAGTATAAATCCTAACTATTTGAAAAATGCGAAATCTGAGCATTTGATTGGTTGATTCTTTCCTAATCTGACCAATGAAATCGGCCTATTTCTATTTCCACGGTTTTGATTGGGTGCTAATATCTTGCGTTGTTTGTATCATTCAAATAGTTAGGATTTATACTCTGAGGGCCGTTGATCCATATAGCAATAAATTTTGCACTTAGGAGTGTTAAAATTCTCTAGAAGTCGACTTACAGCGTAACAAAAATCCGACGGAGAGTTGGATGTTCCCATAGGCATTTTACGAAACGTGTATTGTCTCGTTAAATGCTTGAAAGCCAAATATTTCCTATGCGAAACTTTAACTGGTATGCACCAAAATCCAGACGTTATATCTAAAACACTAATTGTGACCTTTTCGTGAAGGTTATTTGAAATATAAGAAATTTGTGCAGATATCTTAGCTATGGTAGCTCTATTATTTGCCAAAGGTGAAAGTGGACAATTAATGATAGGATTAATTGACCTGTTATAAGCTTGAACGAGACGTAACTGAGACGTATTAGCCTTTTTTATTGCAAGAAGGCTAGTGTTGTAAGAGGAATTGCAAGTTTCAATAACTCCGTTTTGTACTAATTCCTCTAACAATTTCTCAACGCGTTTTTTTTTCTCGTGATCCATGTTGTATGGTGCTCGATTAATTGGTGTTCCATCAAAGGAATTATTGAATTCGAATTCCATTACAAATTCTTTCGTAAATCCAACATCGGTCGAACAGCGTGAAAAAACCCAATTATTTTTAATCATAATTGCGTAGAGTTCATCTTTCAAAATCTCCGCTTGTTTAGCAGTTTTCTTGATATCGTCTGATATATCTTTATCTTCGACCAATTGTTTGCGATTTTTCAACCAAGTTTCAAATTCCTGATCATAAATCATTCGCTCTTCTGGCGGTAAATTTTTTGTTTCGGTCAAATGATTGCATTCAAGTAATGCAATCTCTCCATATTTACCACAGAGGATAATCGTATCATCTTGAATAAAAATAGTTGTTGACTTATTTTTATTTTGTACGGCGACATAAAGATTTCCGGACTCTTCAAAGATATTGTACCCAATAAACTCCATTATTTCATGAAATCTATGGTTAATTTTTGTGTTAAATTTTCCAATTTCCCAGGCAGAATCTGCTCCAATTTGTATAAGCTGAGTACTTCCTGGTTCAATTGTTGTCTGTCCGATTGAACGGAAGTGTGTATTGTTTTTAAAGTTACATTTCGGGTGATCACAAGTTGATTCCGAGCAACTTTCAGTACAGTTAATCTGGCATGTAAGATGGAATCCATCATCTAACAAAAGATACTCCATTGGTTCGTCTTGTTTTTTGAAATTGTTTACCTCTACCAAACCTTTTGTGATATTAAGCTTTGTATTTTGTAATACATCTTGACCAATCAGAAGATTGTAACTAAGATTTTTCTTCAAAAAAATTTCGATGTCGACCATTACTACATTATCTATTGTCAAATTGCACTTGATGCAATTTGATAGAACTCCGATGTCATTGCCTGTGCAATTAGTGAGTTGTAGAGTCTTGTCACTTCTTTGAATTAAGAATTCTGATTTTTGAAATAATATCTGTACCAAAAAGTGCCCTAGACTGCGTTATAACAGCAGGCATAGTTGGTAATTTTATTCTAGAATTGTTATTTTGAACCTTGCGTGTACCCATCATTATGTGTCTCTTTTGTATGTGGGTAATTTTCTACGCCCATTTTCAGTATCCGACTTGCGTTTTTAGCACTGTTGGGCCGAATGTCCCGTTCGTTGACAATATTCGCATTTATTGTTCGAATCTCTCTTCTTATAACATTTTTCCGAACTGTGTCCGGGCTTTCCGCAAAATGTACACGCTTCGTGGGACTGATGCCCTTGACGTTGTCGACGTTCACGTTTTGGTTTCCGACAGTTAAATGCAAGGTGGCCAGGAATGTAGCAATTGTAGCAAGATCTGGTTTCCGTTTTACCTTTACTATCAGTTTTCGCAGATATTTTCATTTGGTTTACTTCGACCTGTTCTTGGTCAAGATAAACACGCTGAAACGATCTTATTCTCTCACTGAAATCTGCTAGGTCGTATCCCGAGAGTTCTTCTTTTGTTATCATCTGCTTACGCAAATTCATAGGCAATTTCTCTATGAAATGGCTGGAAACCATTTTTGTGATACTTTCTTTGTCTCGTTGTTCGTTGAGACCAGTTGCTCGGACAACAAGAATGTTTAGTCTGGTGTAAAACTCTCTCATTGATGTTTTACCATCGTAAACGAGATTTTTAAGCTCATTTTTATAAACTATCAGGTCTCTTCTTATGAGTCCTTTGAAAATGGCCTCAAAATGAGCAAGACTAAGATCATTTTGGTCTAAGGTAGATAACTCTGAGATAATTTTTGTCCTAGTAGACTGATTTTTTATCCCTCCCAGAAGTTTCTGGATTTTCATCTTGTCGTTCAGTGCTCTAGTGATACTCAGTGAGTACACTGAGTTGGCGAGCCAATCCAGACCATCTGCGTTGGTTCCAGTTTCATCCCAAATAGGGATTCTAAAGTGGTCTTTGGTCGTCATCTCGTTCTCTTTATTAATGGTAACCAAAATGTCTTGAACAAGTTTTGGTGGTTCAGAAATTATGGGGCCTGTATCCCCGAGAACCGAGTCTTTATTCTTTGTATCGTCTGTGACGATAATTTTTTCGTCTGTGACGATATTTTTCTCTTCTGTGGCGATATTCTCAGCAACTATGTTCCCATCAACAGAGTCCTTGAGATCTCTGTCGATTTTCAAAATATTTGCGTCATGCGAAATAGTTGTGAAATTTTCTGAAGATTCTGGCAGATTCTTCATCAAGGTTGCCACTGTGACATTCTTTAGAAAATTTGGCACAGATTTTGTTTCACACAATTTGAAATCTGCAAGTACCTCCTTAATGGAATTAATATTTACTAAGGAGAGATTAGTGCCCTCCTTTATATGAGTTCTTAATTCGCTTACAGTATAAACTGTTAATTTTTCTGAATCAGTAAAATCAGAAAATTTCAGTGGTATCAAATAAGATTTTCCTTCATTTGATACCAAAAGACTAGGAACGCTCGTTCGTTCCAGTCTTGAAAACAACTCTCTTTTATGTTCATTTGACGAGACAATTTTTTTCTCGTCTCCTAATTGGTTAACCGAATTTAGGTGATTACAAAAATTCGATGTTACACTAAGGTTTAAGGTAACTAAAAATATACTTTGTTTTAACTTATCTAAAAAAATGTCAATATTTTGATACCTTATTTCTTCGGCAGTTTTTGCTTCTGAAATCATCGTTTCTTCATTCGACGTATCCTTAATAAAATATATAAACAAGTAATTTTTTGAAACAATAGTCTTTTAATAGTTATTTGGCCGCTATAATTATCCAGACTCTTTTTATGTTTCGAAACGCATTCGTTTAAAAAAAAATTGAGTCTCCTGTTCCATTTGTTTTGCGCATTAACAAATTGTTCGATGCAAAAATATGCTCTAGATATTATGCATCTCTTTCCGGTCAAGACTTTAAATTAATTTCCAGCTAAAACAATTGTTTTTGCTTTACTAGCTTTCAACTGAGCAATAATAGAGAAATGCTATCATAAGTTGAATCAAACATTACAAAAAAATATTCTTTTGCTACTTTTTGACCAAATTCGTATGATCACGTTTTACTAAAAATTTTGGTAACCCCCTTAAAGAAAATGTCGGGTACCTTCTCAATCAGCCTAAATGGACAGGGTCCGGTTTGTCTTGTAAACTGAAAAAAAGTACGTCAAATATGTTTCTTGAAAACAATTGCAACGTAAATTGAGTCTCGCTACCCCCTTAAATAAAATGTCGGGTACCTTCTCAATCAGCCTAAATGGACAGGGTCCGGTTTGTCTTGCAAACTGAAAAAAATACGTCAAATATGTTTCTTGAAAACAGTTTCAACGTTAATTGAGTCTCGCTACCCCCTTAAATTTATCGAAAATTGTTAATGATATGAATTCCAGAAAAAAATGATGCTTACAATTTGTTTGGAACTATTTTAAACGCGATAGGATGACATTGAGATTAAGAAAATATTTTTCAATTCGTGCTCCTTGGAGTTAAATAAATGAAATTGTTAATTTGGGCGCTAAATTCACACCATAATTTGTGATACATGCTAAATTATTTTTTTTTATAAATCACATGTAAATTTGGTTTCCGAATTAGCAAAAAATGGTGCTTTTCGGCATTTTCGAGACATTTTTTGGAATCAAATTCGTAAAATGACCGCATTCATTTTTCTATGCTTTTTGGTGCTTCACAAAGTGATCGTGGGTGTTTATAAAATTTGAGATCTCTTTGACCCCACAAACAGCGCCACCAAGTGATTGCACCAAAAAATTCTTTCCGAATTTTTTTTTTTAAATTTTATTGCGCCCGGTTAATCTCATTTACCGGTTCTACATTTGAACTTGAAACTTTACCGGTGGTTGGTACATACCATTTTCTTCTCAATCTTCTCACTTTTTCCTTCTCTGAGACGAATAAATATTTTTTTATATTTCCCTTTGACTTCTCTGCCGTTTTCTTCGAAAATGTCTGGGATTTGTTTTTTCATAACGAACCCCCCTTCCTTATCTCTGATAAGTCTCGGCTTTCATTGGTGCGAGGCTGAGACTTATCATTTCAAACTCGATCAAGAAATTGAACAATTTGTATTAACATTCAACAGTTCTGAGTCAATATATCAAAAAATCATAATCGACCAATTAGAAGCAATTTTTGAAATTTAAAGTGCCGATATCTCCCAAAATACTAGGCCGAACAGAATGACAACTCAAAGTTCTCAAACTCACTACGCAACCAAACCGACCCACTCGCTGTACCGGTACCTTGGTACTTCAACCAGTATCACGAGATAGTACCGGTCGTACAAAAACAAAAAAACTTTAAAGTACCTTTTTCGAAATTTTTTTGTTTGGATCCAAGATTTAAAAAATACTAAGCTAAAATTAAAATTTTGATCATTATACAAACCTTACCGTTAACCTAAAAAAACCTAAATTTTACTCTAAACTGAAACTTTTTTACAGTGTTTAATCCAAAGGGCTCCACTGTTCCATTGTTGGCTATTTGCCGTGGTTCTAAACACTGTATAATTGGTTTCAGTTATTGTTCATTAAATGTTAGGTTCACAAGCTGCTGAAAACATGAATTGCTAAATCATGTTTTCTGAATATATATAGGCTAGACATCAGACATTTATACATCTGATATGAAACAACATGTTTTTGATAAACATATGTTTCGTATCTGATAAAGTCTCCAGTATTGTTTTCTCATTTATTCTTATCTGCCGTTATCGACCCTTCCAGTCCAGCTGGAGAAGAGGGCTATTTCCCCAGCAATTCCAACATTCTACACCCACAACCCCCTTAAAGGCTTTTTTCCATTACACCAAAGTCCAACAACGATCACGTGACCTTTAAATTAGGAAATAAGGTTTTGGTTCAAGTACACAAATAGTGATCAAATTACGCCGAAGTTTTGAAAATAATGATATTTTCCAAAATGGTCACGTGATCTTATATTTGAAGAAATAAGGATTAATTTATGACATATTGTGCGTAAGGGTTAAATATATTCCCTTACGCTTATTGACATGATAATGTCTGACTCTTCAGACGTATATATTCACCCAAAATATGATAATTATTATCATATTTGAGAGATGATTNAACTAATAAACATACTGTACTCGAATCTGTTGTCCTAAAAGCAAGTAGCAACAGTAGAGCCCTTGCACAAAAATGGGTACAGTATTTTTTTTGTAAATCGGGTTAAGAAAAAAAGGGAGTTATAAAGAGTATTTAAGAGTTTTAAAATTTTTGTGTCGATTGAACCTATTTTCAATAAAGTAAAACGTGGCTTGCATAATATTATTATGGCTTTTAAATAAAAATTCTGATATTTCAGAAATATAGCGCCAAACTGTACCTGAATGAACTATATTTTGGTAATTAATTTTAATAATTTTTCTATTAAATTTTAAATTGGGACAAGTTTGGGACATTGATAACACTTTCAAATTCGTCTTTTGACTTGAGTGGAATTTTTGAAATTTACTCTCAAATTTATATTAAATTAATTTAGTGCTGCCTTAAAAGTACCAATAGAGGTTGTTCTTGATACTAACCGTCGAAGAAGCCCAAATTATAATTTCTTTAATTTCTGCAAATTATTTGATCGGTGAGGCTAGATCTGCAAAATAGCTACATTTCAGAGATTTTGAAAATAAAGTATCTCGGAAAAATGTGAAGAATTTACAATTTATGAGAAAAATCTGATGACGCAAATAAAGTCGCATAACTTTCAGTCTTCAATGTGCAAGTTATTCATGATACTCAGAAAGATATCAGTGACGCAAATTAAGTCACAGAACTTTCGGTCACTGTTGAGAACGAAATTAATGTGAAACCTAATGTTGATGAGAATGCTCAACTATTGACTTGCAATTATGGTTTCTGGCGCATTATTCATTGGGAAATATTTTAGTGAGGAAAAGTTGATTGCGGCAGAAAAACTTTTTGATATACCAAATTGAGTAGATTCGATGGTATTTGGTGAGAGTGTACATGGAGTGTACATGAGTTCGCATGAAGATGGTACGTATGATAACGCTGCAAATGTGTACAATGAATTTGCAATGGTTGGTTATCCGCTAGCTGATTTTGCCGAAAGGGTTGGAAGTTTTGCCCGCGTTTATCTCAACGAAGAAAGGGTTGAGGTCAATCAACTAGTAACTCCGACAAATGATTATGAAGAAATACAACAGCGTAGATTTAGCCACAAACCAGGACACAGTTCTGAAAGATGTTTTAAGAAACATAAGTGTGAATATTGTCAAAGAACTGGACATCCAGCATTCAGATGCTACAAAATAGATTTTTGATGAAGGAGCTGGGCGTGAAGAGTTGCCAACATACAAAAAAGATTAATTAAAAAAGAACGTTTTTTTTTCAGGCGCAAGAATTGGTACACAGTTTTTTTTTCAAAATTATATATTCCGGGTTTCAAGAACTCACCAACACAATGTCAAAAATGCTAATTTATATCGTCAAGCGATATTTAAGAACTTAGTTAAAGTTACACACCTAGTATTCTTAATTTTAAAAGATGAACAACCTACATAATTAAAAAAAAACTTTCTTGATATATTCTGCTTACAATTTTAAATGTTGAACCTTATAAAATTAAATTTTCTTGTATCTTTTGTATCAGTCATGGTCCTTGTTTGCGTCCTAACTTCTATTTTATGTTAAATTCTAATTTTTTTATCGAATTTACCAATAAGACCTAGTCCAAAAAGTACTAATTAAATATAAATTGAACCAAAAATATCATATACTGTTAAATTACAATTTTTTTTATAAAAAATTTCATTTATTACTCTTCTTATCGAACTTACAAGCCTTTACAATAAAATTATTAATCTTATCGAAACGTTAAGTCGAGGTTAAATCTGACTCCAAGTTATGAAATCAATTACCAAAGACGTTTAAGTAAACATCGAACTACCGTACTCGATACAGAACACTGTTTTTTTTTCTGACAACCACGATTTGGATAAGTTTGACTGCACTGTATTTTAATTTGTACCAAAAATTTTTCATGTTCATATATTCTGAAAAAAAACAATTCAAGAATTCAAATACAAATTTTTTAAAAATTGACAAGTCACAAAATATACATATCTGTACCACCTTTTTCGAAAAAAATAGGGTAGGTGATATCTCAGAAACCATTTCTAAGATACCCTTTTAAAATTCTTTAGATAAATCTCATCATTAGGGGGATGACTGTGCGTAAGGGTTAAATATATTCCCTTACGCTTATTGACATGATAATGTCTGACTCTGCAGACGTATATTTTCACCCAAAATATGATAATTATTATTATATTTGAGAGATGATTCTAACACCATGAACTGAATAGCACTAACCGATAAACCAATAAACATACTGTACTCGAATCTGTTGTCCTAAAAGCAAGTAGCAACAATATTTCAAACCTTATTTTTTAATTATTTCGTCACGTGATTTTATTCGGACTTTAGTGTAATGAGAAACAAATCTTAAAAACGTTTGAAGTTCAACCCAAAAGTTTTTTTTATGTCATTTGAGCACTTTTCAAAAAAACTTATATTGTGTACCGTATATCAAATTACCGTAAATTTCAAAGTTCATCTTAGAGACTTGTAACTACCCTCAAAATAATCGGAAGGGTCGACTTTCTGATGAAAATATTAGCTATGGGTCAATTATGTACTAAATGTCGCCAGAGAGCAATAATCTCCCTGTGAAATCTCAAAATTTTTGACCATTTGTTTCTATCTAGTGACCGTTCAGTACATAATTGACTCATAGTTGCTAATATTTTCATTAAAAAGTCGACGTTTCCGATTCTTTTGAGGGTACTTACAAGCTTCTACGATGAACTTGAAATTGGCCTTGGATCTTGTCATCAAAAATAGTTCTTTTTTTTATTTTTAAGGAGCAGATTTTGTGAAAATTTTAATAAAAACATTTAATTTTTGCAGATTCAATACCCAAATTGGTGACGGTTTAATAATTCAAATTTGAAAATGTCAAATTAACCCTAAATTCGTATTACTTATGCACTTGTTTGTGAGAATCGTGGAAAGGGAGAGAGTTTTTAATTTTCTTATTCACATTTGATGACTTTTTATAAACTTTTTTCACAAATTGTTTTCATAAGATTATAGAGAATTTTTTGAATACTTTGATTACCAATGAAAAAATATATTCTCATATTATCTGCGAACGTTTTCGAATTTTATTTTAATATATGTTGAAAAAATATATGTTAATAATGAATCTTCGGTTATATGCTTGATTAAAAACGTCTGGTCACGCATGACCAGAAGACACTACGGGTCCAGAAGTTGTCGGCCGCTACGGGAGTTAATGATAAGCAAAAAATTTCAAAATTAAAGAAAAATGCTGATTTTTGGAAAACGGGGCATAATTTTTTTCCAAAAATTTTTCTGGGTTAATTTCAGCACAGCAACTAAAAGTGCTCCGAAAATAAATAAAATCTGAGCTGGTCGATTTTTCCTGTTCCTACCTTACCATAGGATGATTTTTATCTATGTCGTTAACGGAAATAACAAGTTTGAGCAAAAGTTAATGTTCTACTTTTTAGAATTTTAACCCTCGTGAGTTTATTAGAAACTGAACTTGAACTGAACAAAAATTTAGTACCTCAAAATCACCTTAAAAACTGTGGTCAAGGGAATTGCTTTATTAACAGTGATGCCCTATTTAATGATTCGATTAATCAAAGAGAAAACTAATTATAATAATTGGCGATTAATTATGCAACTCAGTCTAGAAAAACAGAATTTTGACAGTTGAAAAACAGCGCCCTGTCAAAATAATCCAACTCAGTTTTACGAGGTGGCGAAAATTAAGCCTTTCTAAATTCTTCAAAAGTTTCGTGAAAATATTATTTCTTCTTAAAAAAAAGAAAAAAAATTTAGTTGTGGCAAGAGTTTCGCAAATTAAAATATGTCCAACAAATATAAAAATTCAACATGTTTCGCCGTTTATTTCAGCATCAATCGGAAAAGTGAAGGAAACATTGTTCAGAATTGTTTTAGAGCAGCAATGAGCGAAAATATTTTATGAAAGCGCTATCATTAAAAACTTTTTTTCTCTATTTCATAAGGCTTTCACTACTTTGGTCCATTTTCATCCAACTTTTCAAAAATCATGACATACGCACTTAAAATTTGAGAAACTTTTTTGTGTAACTGTAAAACTGATAAGGTATTCATCATTTTTCAAGTTTGCTTTATTTTTTTTAAACTTATAACTTAAACTTTTAATTGAAACTTATATTCAGTTGCATTTGTCAGATCAATTTTTTTTATTTAAAACTATCTATCGTTTTAAGGAAGTGGGTGACGATAATTAAGCTGTTAGTGGTACCACCTACAGCATCAGAAAATTAAACTTACCCTCAGAAAATTATTTTCACTTTGCCTCCCGAAAAGGACTAAAAATCCTACTCCTCCTTCATTTTACATTATTTTTATCTCTCTCTCATTGGCAATTTGCCTTTATATTGAAACAAAATATCTAGGCACTTTTTGAAATTTTTGGCCCTAGTGGTCAAAAACACAATTAAGGGAGTGGGCGTCGACTTTCTCAGCTTCAGTATGATACTTTTTTTTGATACACCTATTTGTAGAGAATTTTCTGCAAGTTTTTTCACTTGTAAGATTTTTTTTGGTTTTGAATTTTTTTCAAAAGAAAAGTCGTTTTTTCGGGGTCGTTGGAAATTAAAGGTTAAATTAGGGTGACGATATTTGAGATTTTCAGATAACTTTTGGATTGCCCTATTTTGTAGAGAATTTGTCACTGAGTTTTCTATCCAGGATTTTTTCTGATTTTTACAAAAAGTAGGTTTTAGAAATTTATAGTCAGAATTTCAACAAAAACTAGAAATTCAAGTCGTTTCTGAGACTTGGAGACATAAATGAACGGAGCTTCATTTGACTAGCTTTGCGTGAATTTTGAAGACAAATTAAAAAAATTATACCATATTTTACAAGGAGGAGTAGGTTTTGCGGCGAGGCTTCCCAAATAAGCTGTTTTGACCGACTAGAGGCAAAATTCTGAAAAAGGTTTAATTTGGCGATGAGTAAATTTATATATATACATTCGAAAATTGCCATATCAATAAAAGTGATGAGAGATGATAGGATAGGTTTTGTGCTTTTATGGGACGCTACTGAAACATTTTTGAAGCGTAGGTTCGACGTATAGATGATTGAATAGTACTGACACTTCCTTAAGAGTTGTATACGTAATTTTGGAAAAAAAATAATTATTCTGAAGCCAGGTTTTCAGCAACTACACTTGAAAATGGTGAAAAAAAGCCGCATTATCGACGCCCACTCCCTTAAAGATTCCATAAGAAAGTTTCTCTCCTACTTTCGTGCATTTTTTTAAATTTATGCTTCAAAGTCATGCAAAGCCTGGCTAAAGC
Organism: Oikopleura vanhoeffeni; assembly: GCA_004367855.1. Lineage (NCBI taxonomy): Eukaryota > Metazoa > Chordata > Appendicularia > Copelata > Oikopleuridae > Oikopleura > Oikopleura vanhoeffeni. The sequence goes on from SCLH01000203.1 coordinate 503,274, forward strand.
TCTCGGCATTTTTGTTGAAATGCGTAATGGGTTTTAAAAATCTTCTGAATTTCTGATTTTTTGAAAATTGAAGAAATATGACTAAAAAAATAATGCAAAATTGCATTTCCGCAAAAAAAAAAACAACGAAAATTTACCGCGTTCAATTTTTTATATTTTTAGATAATCTATTCGATAATTTTACGATTGAATTTTCGGTCCAAAAAAATAAAAAAGAAAAAAAAAACTTTTTTCCTTGAAATTATTTGTTAACTAGATAAGTGACTAGTGGTCAAAAGTAAAGTTAGATTTATTTGAACTTAATTGCAATTCAACTTCGGTTGATTAGGTTCGGTTACAAACTCCGGTTGTAAAATTCTAAAATAAAGGAAATATAAGAAATGTGTAAAAGGTTACCCAAAATATTTTTTTATTTTTTCATTTATGGAGCAAGAAACTCTGATTATCATATATCAAAGGGGTAAAAGGGCGAAAATGATGTTACCAATTCAGGTTACTTAAACAGGGTCAGTGTTATCTGGCAGACTTTCAAATTTGGCAATATACTCATAACGTAAGAATAGTAAAAGGGATTAAATTTTAATTGAGTCATAAGTAACTTATGATCAAATAAACTTTATCAATTTTAATCCCATTAACGTATTATTTACCAAAATAATAGCCTGTCTATGATTATAATTAGGAGAAATTCGTGGTTTTTGGAAAAGTAGATATATTGGTCGTATCTGATTATTTTTTGGGAGTATAAAGTGACTGGCAGCTTGTTTATACTTAGTTGTAAAGTATTTTTCTAAGAAACAAATTAGCTTGATAAATTGGAGCCTCCTTCAATTTATTACTAAGCAAACTATATGCAGATGCGGGGATCGAACTATTCATTGAGTCGATTTCCAAACTTGAAAAAAAAGCAATTTAATTTACTTTAATAATTGACAGTCAAGATAAAATGAAAAAAAATGTAAACTATAAGCTTATAGCGAAAATTATTCTAATGAATAGTTTCACTTATTTAATTTTTGATCTAATTCCTATGCTAATTCCAGTCACATCAGATTTTACAATATTAGATAATTTTTCTGTCACATCTGCTATTTTATGGGTAACCAAGATGAATGTACATGACATTGCATCTGAGATGCGATTTTAGTTTAATTTTGATAATGTTAAATTCACCCACAAAAACATTTAGAGATTTATTGAAAGCTTTCCACACATAAAATTCAACCATTCTAAATTTCACGCGAATCTTCGAAACAGTTATTGCTTTAAAGTACAATACAGATATATATATTTTCGTTTTGTAAGGCCAATATCATAAGAAGTATATCTGGAAATAAAACATTATTATTTGTTCGGTTTTACAAATTATTTTGACCGATTTGAAAAAAAACTTGTGGAGGACATTTCTTGATTTTGACTATAGGCCTCTGAGCCGGATTAAAAAAATTCTTTTTGAATTTTGCTTTCCCTGTCGAAGAAAATTTTTGGAACCATTTCTGAAATCTCCCGAAGGTTTGAATCAGTGAACCAGAATTAAAATTGAATTTTCAATTAATTGTTTCAAATCGCATTTTCTGATTTACGATTACTTGACAATTTTATTCGGTCCTTAGTGAATATTTATAAAATGTTATTTTAAGGTTAAAATCCTCAATCAAAGGGAACTATAGTGAATTGGTGTCCATCCGTTAACATTTTGACTTCGGTTCGCCTAGTCGTCGCGCCCCCACGCTCTCCTCCCCTTCTCGTTCTCTCTCGTCTTCCTATCCGCCTAGCCCCGCCATTCTCCCAGCGCTTGTTAGAATCTCAGCTCCACCCCACGTGTCGTCTCGTGCGCCCCGCTCCTGATTCAACTCTCCCTCTTCCGCTACGCCCACTCCTCTTCCCTTTCGCCCCCTACCACTCCCGCTCCATCTACTCACCCCCGCCATCCGCGGCATCTTTCTAGCCCTCCTACGGGCCCTCTCTCCAATGCCTCCGGTCCCCACCTCCTTTCTTCTCTCTCCTCCTCCTGTACTCTACCTTCTTTCTGCATTAGCTTGTCTCTCTGCCTCTTATCTCTCGCTATACAGACTCGGTTACTCTTCTTCTTTAGTCCTCCTTCTCTCTCTAGCCTCTTCTCTGCTTCTTTTCTTCTCTATCTCTCTTTCTTCTTATTTCCTTCTCTTTCTCTATCTCTCCTTCTTATCTCTCTTCTCTTTCTCTCTCTCTACTGCTTCGTTCTCTTCTCTTTCGCTACTTTCTTATCTCTCTCTAGTCTCTCTCTCTCTGTTGCTTCTCAGCTCTCTCTCTTTACTCTCGTCTCTTCCTTTGCTCTTCGTTTCTCTCATCACTTTCTATGCTACGTCTCTCCTTCTCTTCTTCTCTTCTCTCTCCNATGCGACCGAGTTGATGTTCATTGAATATCGATCATGATGCCTGATTAATTGAAATCTCTTATTCCCTATGCTTTGAAAAGGCAAATGAGATATTTAAAATACTTGGGCATCATGATGGAGATAGACGTGTACCCTTATCCGAACGTTGTATCTTTATCCGAACGATTTTTGACCGATCTGAGGTGTTCGGAAAAGGATACAGTCAGTGTATTTAAAGATAACTTGAGCACGTTAATGCATTCCAATCACAAGCCAATTCAGCTTGTCAGTTTCAATTAATATGTCCAGAAATTTGAAAAAATTGAGACATCTGTATTTGAAATATTACGTTTGAAATCAACCAGGAGAGTGACAGTCCGAAATGATTTTACAAAAGACGTAATGAGACATTTATCAAGGTACTCTGGAATTTTTTTGGGACTCTTAGGTTCTTTTAGGTTGAGTGAGACCATTTAAATTTTTTTTGTATTTTATGATTAATTAAAACAACTTATTTTCAACATTGCCTAAAAATTTCAAAATAAAATCAGCTTAGACTTCACTCAAAACCTAATGTCTGACAGCTTAAAAGAGTTTTTATATGTTTTTAGAATGTATTAAACTGATTAAAATGGTATGCAGTTATTTTAGAAATTATGTTAATAATAATACCCGTCCATTAGGTTCCTTTTAGTCATTCATTCCATTGTTTATATATTCAATTAATTCAATGCATTTATTGTGGTTAATTTATTAGATTTCTAAATGTTTCGAACAATTTCAGTAATACAAATTTTAAACGATAAGTAATCAACCATCTCACACCCGAAACGCCTTTTGGGAACGCTTGCAAGTGTACTGTTATTGAGTACTCGAAATTAAGGTCTTAATTAAGGCGGTAAAAGACGCATTTTACCTTTGTTTAAACGCCAGTCCTGTTCTCACG
>SCLH01000203.1:506730-516890 GCA_004367855.1 Oikopleura vanhoeffeni
TTCATTAAGTCATGAGATGTCAAAAAAGTTTTTTTTTTCTGAAGCCCACTATTAATGGTTTTTAAGGAGATAAAGTGGAATTAGAAATGTAATTTACGGTTTATTTGCGTAAAATCGACAAAAATTACATGTTACATTGACTGTTTTGGGTGTATTGAGTCTTTATTCAATTTTATTTGGAGCATTGATGTCAGATTTTTTCTATAAAAAAAGCACTTTTACAAATTCTATTTATTTTATTTAGTTGTATATTAATTTCGAATTATTCAGTCATCATCAGAACGGTAATAATGTGTAAACAGGAACAAAAACTTGCAGTCGAAAAAAACACGTTTTAAGGAAATAAGTTAAAAACAAGTTTCTCAACACAAACCTGTTTTTAACTTATTTCTCTAGAATGTGTTTTTTCAAATGCAATCCTTGAACTATCAAAATATTAACTATATTATTAAAACTTGACGTTTCGGCAGTTAAGAACCATTTTCGGAACAACATTTTTCTTATAAAAGATAAGAAAACTTGAACTTGAGCAGATATCTAGAAATGCATGGAAAGTATTATCAGGTTTTAGTAAGGAAAAATAAAGTCCCTATTTTCGAAAAAAGGGAGAATTTTTTCTCTTGCTTCTGAATATTCAGACTGGAGCAAACCCTTTTATAAAAAAGGCCTCAGTTTGAATACAGTGAAAGAAATTCCCTAATCCATGTTTCAGAAGTGTGATTTGAATTGATCAAAATCTAAGTCGACTTTTCTTGAGGTTTGAGGGGTGGTCATGTCTGATTTGCAATTTTGCAGAGCTATTTCAGGAAAATCTGAATTTTTAGCAACCCTTTAAAATACCGAAAAGAATTGTGACTTTTCATAAAGTCATTCCTATTAAAACTTATCAACATCAAGATAAATAAGAAATTTCAGGACTTTTTTGTTTTTAAATTTGCACCTGATACATTTTTATAGCTATCTGGAAGCTATTTTGCTATACCAAACTTGACAGTGTCCACGTACTATGAAAATTGTATTATCAACCGAGTCCCGAAAATCCGGCAAGTCTCAAATTAACTCGATATTTTTATATTTAAAATGAAAACATTGAATGTTTATGGAAAATACGAGTACTAGGAAGACTCGACTACGCCAGATGCTCAGACACCCCTGGTGCATTTCATACAAGAAATGCCTATAAATTCAAAATTCTACCTTGATGATTATTACAACTTTCGATAAGAAAGATAAATCAGATAGCAGTTCAAAAGTTTAATAAATTTTAAATAAAGGGAAGGTTTGAAACCAGAAATTTAAATATTATAATATATAAATTATTTNTAGAAACAGACCTGGTCACATTTAGAGACTCATGCTAGAAATTTTCCCAATTAATGTTTAATCAATTTTTTAATAAATAATTTTATGAGCAGTTTTATCCTAATTGGTAACCAAAATAGTATTCAAATCACGATTTGTAGAATAATCATCATAAGTTTCTTGTTAGTTTGTGATTTCAAAGAATTTCATCGCTGTTTCTCAAATTTATTAAGTGTCACTTTTTTATGTTGAAATTGAATAAAATTATTTGGTTTTGAACCCAACATAGTCAAAATGAAGTTATCTTTTGTATTCGCTGCGGTTGCATTTGCTGACGAAGCAACCGATGACGTTTGTTACAGTGACGGGCAAGAAGTGAAATGCACAGTAGATACAAAAGGTGTTCGATCTGGAGCAAGTGCCGTAGCCGCTGGTACCGATGATGAGCGATCCGAAAGAAGATACAATGATTTGAAGGACATGGCTATCAAACACTGGGCTAAAAACGGTTTGAAAGGTAAAAACAACGGATTTGATGAACGAAAATACTGGGCCTATGGTTGTCATTGCATGCTTCTTGGTGACCGACCAATGTCAGAAATGGGCCAAGGTAAACCAGTAGATGGTTTGGATAATAAATGCAAAGCCTACAAGGATTGCCAAAAATGTGTTCGAAATAACCATGGGGATGAGTGCATCGGAGAAAACCGAAAATATACCTGGAAATGGGCGACCAAAATTGAGGCTTTGTCCTCAACTAATGCAGCTGGTAGTTGCGAACGAGAAATTTTTGAATGCGACGCCAAATTTATTGCAGATTCTTTCGCAACCAAAGACGAATTCAGCGATGCCTATCATGCGTTTTGGTCATCAAGAGATGGAGCCTTAGCTTTTGATAACAGAGATCCAGCAAATTGTCCGTCAGGTGGTTCTGTACCTGTAGAACATACGTGCTGTGGAGGACATAACGCTCCTTGGTACTGGATAGGATTGAACAAAAATCAATGTTGTGCAGAGGGTCAATCACAATCCGGACGTGTTGGCATTCTGATCTGAGATTCTTGTTAAATTTTCTCTGAATTTGAAAACACTTACATAAGCTATTTCAAGCTATCAAGAACCTATTGATTTCTCTCGTTAACAAAAATTTGATAATAAATTATTTAAAATTACAATTTTTTTTTCATATCACAGATTGATCATAACAAATGTATTTTGAAGCACGAAGACACATAATTTTGTTCCCAGAATTTTTCCTTAGGTATTTCAGCACAGAAACTTAAAGTGCTCAAAAAATAATAAAATCGGAGCAAGTCGGTTTTGCCGTTCCTACCTCAGGCAAGGAGCAATGATAATGAGTAAGTTTGGGTCAAATGCGACCGAGTTGAATGTTCATTGTATTATCGATCATGATGGCCGATTAACTAAAAATCTCTTATTCCCTATGCTTTTAAAGGCAAATGAGATATTTAAAGTGACTTGGGCATCATGATGGAGATAGACGTGTACCCTTATTCGAACGTTGTATCTTTATCCGAACGATTTTTGACCGATCTGAAGCGTGTTCGGTAAAGGATACAGTCAGTGTATTTAAAGATTAAAACATTGAGCACGTTAAGCACTCACATCCCGAAACGCTTTTGGAGAACGCAAGTGGTACTGTTATGAGTACCGCGAAATTAAAGTCTTAATTAAGGCGTAACGCGAAGCATTTTACTTTGTTTAAACGCCAGTCCCCCTGTTCTCACGGACAGCCTGACGATACTGCAATCTTGGAATATAGTTGATTTTTGTCTGAGATTTGTAGAAAAATTTTTTGCATGATGTCTCGGTCGTGATACTGGTTGAAAAAAACCCGGTTTTTTGACTAAACAATTCGTATCATTTCATTAAGTCATGAGTGTCAAAAAAGTTTTATTTTTCTAAAGGCCCACTCATAATGTTTTAAGGAGGTAACAGTGGAAATAGAAATGTTATTTACGTTTAGTTGGCGCATAAATCGACCAAAATACACGTTAAATTGACTGGTTGGTGTATTGAGTCTTATTCAATTTTATTTGCACACACGTCAGAATTTTTTAATAAAAAAAGCACTTTTTAACGAAAAATTTTTCATTTATATCAATTGTAGTATCAATTTCGAATTATTCATAATCACCACTAACGGTAAATAATGTGTAAACAGGAAAAAAGCATGCAGTCGAAATAAACCCGTTTCGAGAAATAAGTTAAAAACAAGTTCTCACACAACCTGTTTTTAACTTAGTCTCTAGACTGTTCTTTTTTCGACTGCATGTTTGGTTTTCCTGTTTACACGTTAACTAGCGTACTGAAGAATGAATGAATTAATTCGAAAATTGAAATAAACAATTAAATAAAAAAAATATTTATTATTTCTCGCCACAACACTGTTTGCTCAAAATAATGTAATTTACAAATTGTGTGCAGGTTTAAAATGAAAAATTTGTTCACAATATCTTTCTTGGGTTTGATTATGCGAGACCGTTCAAAATTTTCGGTGTGTTAATTTCGCCAGATTTCCAATTTTGATAAATCTTAAGATTTTTTTTTCAAAAAAAGTTTATTTACTTAATTTTTTCCCATGAACTTACCATATCAAGGGACACGGATACCAAATAAAAATAATAATTCTGATTTGTCTTCTCAAAAATACAGCACGAAAATTTTGAAAAAAAATTACTTGAAAAAATCCCAATTTTTTGAACTTTTTCTTGGTTCGAAATTTATTTTCTATTTTTTTGCAATGGAAAACGACAACAAAATTTCGAAATGCCGCAAAAAAATAATTATTTTGCATTTATAGACATACATAATAATAATATACCTAACAGTATAGTCTAAGCGGGGTGCGGCGTATAGTTTAGAAAAGTTTGTCGCCCAAAAACCCTTACTATAACGCCGTTAATTCTAACTATACGCGTCTTTCTAACTATACGCGATTTTATCTATACGCGTACTTTTGGGGAAAAATGGTGCTTCTGATTGGTCAATTTGGACAATATCTAGAGTTCAAAATTGCTTTGAAATATGGTCAGAGTAAAGAATTTTTGGTGTATTGTAAAGTTAATTTTCTCGTTAAAAATCACTAGGATGTATAAATTTATTTATTTGGAAAAAATGAAATAAAGTTAATTTTAAAATGAAACAAGAATTCGAAAAAAGAATTTATCCGGACAATCGGTAAAAGTCTAAGGAAACAATGGAAATTATAAGTAAAGAAAAATGCACACAGTAAATCACTCTGAGAAAACCAGAGAAACTAAATATTTTTAATTAAATAACATATTGCCCATTTTCAAAGTAGCCGACAAGCGGAAGCTTACGTTGGTTTTTTGCGTGGAACTAACTATAACGCGTATAGACTAAACGGCCGCCCCTGCTGTAGTATAATTCGAGAGTTATTGACTCTAACGGTTTCCCCAAATTTCAGAATCTAACGAACATTCCTGGAACTTTTTTTCAAAAAATATTTTTTTAATTTTGTTATACATGACTTAAATCTTGGCCTACGCCAATGCAAGGAAAAAGCAAGGTTGATACAGCGTTAAAAATGACAATAAATAAACACTTAGAGAGAAATAGAAATTATGAAATTTTTTTTGGAATGAAAAATCGACAACAAAATTCCGAATGCCGCAAAAATAGCTGCGTAGCATGTGATTCTCGAGATATAAGACCTCCGTCGTTACCGGTCTTAAGGGGGTTTGTGGATGTAAAGAACGCACGAGTGAAAGAAAAATAGTTAACATGCCGAAAGTTAATTTGACAAAAAAATTCGGGCATAATTGGCATATTCGGCATATTGCGGACTTTCGGCAATATGGAAACAAAAATAAATTTTCGGTCAAAAAAATGAAAAAACGCGTAGGCGTTGAAATGAGTCATATGTCAAACAATTTTTAAATTTTTAATAAGGAGTTTCAACGATTGCTTGAAATGACGTGAATCAACAAAATGCGTAGACATGTAATTCCTCCATCAAGACCCAATCAACTAAAAGTGAATTAGAGTAGAATGTCAAGAAAAATTATCCGTAAAGTGGACGTCATTCTTGACACAAACTGAGTAATTTTGAGAACATTAATCTCCAAAGAAAAATCGGCGATTTCGGCAATCGGCAATATCACACAACGGCAAATACTGGGCCGGAGCTATTGGCCCCCTGTTAATATTTCTAGAATCCTTCCAACAATAATTCTAATTCTAAAAATAATAAAATAAGTATGCTGGTGGATGGAACGTGGTCTAACATAAGAACTGGTGTGATACCTTTACCATCAGCTTATAAATATACAAAATGAATTCTATTTCGCTTATTTGGTTTTATAATTTTAAGCAATAATTCAATCGAGTATAACGAGTTTTGGAGAATACATTTTTAGCAGCTCAAAACTGATAGAGAAATTATTTTTGAACCCGGCGAAAACTGTAAACTATTGAAAACTTCAAACTTTTCCCAAACATATTGTTTGAAATTCAATTTTGGAATGCAAAATAACCGACTATAAAACGAATTAATTGTTAACCAATATATATTGTACCGGTTTTTTTGTGCGACACCGTGAGTCATCCTTAATCAGAATCAGAAAAATTTACTTGCAGCTGAAAGTGAAGCTTTAAGTCTCCAGATTTGTATCACTAATTGGTTTCTTAAACCACTCGTTATCGACCCTTCAAGTCCCAGCTGACAGAATTGGCAATTTTCCCTCCAACAATTTCAACAGTTTACAACCACAACCCAATAGGGGGTGCTGTCATGTGATTTGAGATTTGGAGGCGCCGTCCGCTAAACCAATTCAGATCGAAAATAATTCTGAGGAACACAAATGATAAATCTATCCTTTTATCTCGAGATTCCATTTGAACAATTGAGTACCAAATCCACCAATCACCTGTTTAACCGCGGTAAAAGACAACGCGTCTCTTGGCTTTTTTGACGAAACAAAGATCCTAGACCCCATATCGGACAAATTTTAAGATTTTCAGAACATCTGAGAAATTGTCTGAATTCAATGTCAAGTGGCTTTTCTTTGATTTTTCCTCAGAACCAGGAAATGGGTCAAATGTGGACGAGAAATGGCGTTTTTTTTTTGGACGTTTTTGATATAAAGGCTTTTTCAAGTGAAAGCTAAAACTGTCATTTTTGGGGTACAAGAAGCTCAATGACTTAAAATAATGTCAAGACAAATTTAAAATTTCGGCCTGATAGGCTGTGAATCGTCCCAAAAAATGCGCGAAATTGTGAAATTTTGAAAATAAAAGTGATTAATCAGACAATAAAAAATGACACCAAAAGATTCCTTTGGTATGATCTGCTGGAAAACGATAATCAATACGCAACTATAGTTTGATTTCAACCACAGTGGGATTTTAAAAAAAAGTGAGAGTTTCTATAAATGTCTCTGTTTCGATCATCTAAGCAAAATCAATACCAAAGAACTTTTGGTGAGCATTTTATTGTCCCTCATGTCACTTTTATTTTCAAATTTAACAATTTCGGGCCACTTTTGACGAATTGAGCAGCCTATCCAAGCCAAAATTCAAAAAAGTTGTTACTTGACATAATTCAGGAGTCATTGAGCGTTCTTATATTCGAAAAAGTAGCATTTCTAAGCTTTTTCCCTGAAAAATCTTAATACCAACGTCAAAATCCCAAAAAAAAGCCACTTAACATTCAAATTCAGACAATTTCTCAGATATTCCTTAAAAAATTTTCCGATATAAGAGTCTAAGATCCTTGTGTTCATGGAAAAAAAAGCCAAAGGACCGCAATGCTTAAAACACCGCGGGTTTACACAGGTGATGGTGAGTTTGGTACTCCCAATTGTTTCCATCTCAAATGAAATCCAAACATAAACATAGATTCATCATTTGTGTCCTCAGAAACGTTTCGTCTGAATTCGTTCAGCCCGTACGGCGCCTCCCAAAATCACTAACACCACCCTCTAAAATTTTCTGTTTTTCCAAAGTCACATTTTGACTTTTTATTAACCGGGTAGAATGGGACCTTAACCTAAGGGAGACTACGCCAATTCATTTGTTGAAAATAGGAGATTCAGAATAAAGAACCAATAATGGGAGGATGTCAAAAAATGAATTTCTCTAAAATCCTGACTTCTCAGAAATAACCTGCAATTTTCGTTTTTGATATACAGTGTTTTTGAACAAAGAAACCTTTACCTACTCATTTATTGAAATCACTTGTGTAAAAAAACAATTAACTCAAAATCGTGGAGATAAAATTTGAAAAAAAGTAGCAGATTCAAAAAAAAGATTCCATGAAGTTACTGAGTTTGCTGTAAGACCTTGCCAGACAGGTAACACCTACCTGCTGTTCACACCTAACCATACGAGATCAGGGCCCTGATATGAAATTAGTTATTTATTTATTCCGGAAAAGTATTTTAACGCTCGACCTAATCATGCGCGCAAAAAATTGAAGCGCTTGGGTCAATCAATTGAAATTGGCTCGAGGGCACTTCAGAAATTTCAAATGGCCGCCATAAAGAACTCTCATTTGTAACGAAGATATAACGAAAATTTTAATTATCCGCAAACCGTTTTTTTCAATAATTTTATGCGACCTCACGTAAGCCCGCCTTCTGAGAATAGATTTTCGACATTTAAAAACTTAATCGGGTCCGAAATATTCAGTTTCAAATTTGGTATGAAACTATATAAAATGTTCTTATTATTTTATTCCTGCAAATAACCCATATTTCTAATCTTCAAAAAATTTCACGGTGGTCGAATAATTTGCTGTAACACCCAAGTTTCTCTTTGCACTAACCTTCGATGTCTAGTTCTGACAAACAAGTCTGACCAAAAACAGGTTAACAAGTGATTCTATTTTAAAATTCAGAAAACTTATTTCAGAAACATAATAAATTGTCAAACTCAGAAAAATCTGATAATGCCGAAAAAGTGGAGTTTCTTTAAGTGATTAACCCAACTGTAACGTCACCAAAAGTTGTTTCAATGTCGAGCCAAACGATCAAGATTGATTTTTCAAACAATTAAATACTCACATGAATTCATACCAATTGTTTCTAATGTTTAATAATTAATTGCAATTCAGCGGACAAAGTTGTTAAAATGCTTATTTTTTCATATTTTCAACAGACCTATTTTAATTTCCAAATCCTGGGCTGCCGTACCAGGCGGAACTAGATTTATTTATGCCGCCATAGACACAGATTAAATTTCTTGTTATCAAGTTCCAATACGGGATGAGCATCTAATTAAGCACTGTAAATACACTCTGGCAGCGACTGTAACTTATTGGCCATATTACATCAACTATTAAATTTTGAATCAAAATCAAATTTGGCAACGTACTTTCTAATATACGTGTCGGTAATGTTGGCGATAATAAGACAAATCGACTTATTTTTTCAAAAGTTTAATTTGTGGTTATGATTTTCCAAAAGGTACGTGTCCCGAGTCAGATTTTACTAAGATTCATAACAAGAGTCAATTTTAACATAGTTTACCCCAATCAGTCACTTTTATATTTTTAATAATACTCATTCAAAGTTTGTTGGTAACTATCTGAAGTGCGACAGATTAATAGTTTTGAAATATTCGATATTATATTAAGAAAAAATATCAGACTGAATAAGCAGCCTGGTTTTAATTATGGGGCCTAAAACAAAATGCCAATTGAACAAATGCCGATTTAATTTGGTCCGATAAAAAGTAACTTTTAAGTGGCCCATCAGATTATTTTTGAATCTAAATGTTGATTTTTGTTTTCTAAAAAAAATAATTCAAATTTTTTTCCCATTTACTTTCGACTACGTAAATTTGTCTTGACCAAAACTTTTATTTTCATGAATGAACCAAAGAACTAGTTATCCACAATACGCAGAACTGTACAAGACTAATTTCTTCCAGAAAGCCATCTTTCCAGGGCTTCCCGCAAGATTTCCATAACCGTTGAAATTATTGGCAAAAGTTAAACTCTATTATTATTTAAATTTGCCTCAGCACGTAGTATTTGTCTAAGATTGAACATAACTGGAGGGGATAGAACCTTAGGGTCTGGAAGCCAGAGGTCCTAAACTCAGACCTACAAATTTTATGCATTTATGCTTATTAAGCTCTAGGGGGACTAAATAATTATGAACAATGGTCCCTTAAAATGCATATAAGGTTCATAGGGACGAATATTAACCTTAGTGTATTTGAAAATATCTTATAAAATTATGAGGTACTGAAGAACCTAAGAAAGTCGCGTGTGTATTTTACACTTGGCTACATTTATCTAAATAGTACAAGAAACTAATTCAAATAAAATAATAGACATCAATTTTTTCTCAAATAGTTTAAAGTTCTCATATTTCTTCTTTCTCTTTGGCCAATCTCATCTGCTGATACTTTTCTTGTTTTGCTCGCCTCGTCCATTCGCCGGTGCCGAAGTCTTTGTGGTTGCCCATGCTTTAGGCCGTCTCGCCGAGCAGTCAGTGCTGGATCGTTGCTGATCAGCTGTTGCTGTGTCCGAGACGTCGGCAGAGGACCATTAGCAACTCATAGGAAGGATCGTAGGGGACCAAGAGTGACCAGCCAATGCCTATTCATTTCCCCTTCTCATTCTCATATTTTTTTTTGTAAAAATTTGTGTAAAAAATAATTTTTGTGTATAACAAGAACTTTGGTCTTTATAGTACTGGTCTATTGGTAGATAACTTTTAACAACAAATTCTGTGTAAAATTAACTTGGTAAAAAAAATAAATAAGAGAGGGATTTCCTGACTGAAATAAGCTGTGTTTAGATTGGGAGTATGATATTTTCCAGTTTTCTGGAAATGTAATAAGTATCCTAATATTTTTTAAAA
>SCLH01000203.1:520832-536294 GCA_004367855.1 Oikopleura vanhoeffeni
TTTAAATTTTATAAGGAGTTTCACGATTGGCTTGAATGACGTGAATCACCAAAATGCGTAGAATGTAATTCTCCATCAGACCCAATCAACTAAAAGTTGATTAGAGTAGATGTCAGAAAAATAATCCTGTAAGTGACGTCATTCTTGACACAAACTGAGTAATTTGAGACATGAATCTCCATAAAATCGGCGATTTCGGCAATATCAGCACAATCGGCAATACTGGGCCGGAGCAATTGGCCCCCTGTTTATATTTTCTAGAATCCTTCTAACAATAATTAATTCTTAAAAATAATAAAATAAGATGATGTGATGGACGTGGTCTAACATAAGACTGATCCGATAACCTTTACCATCAGCTTATAAATTATACCAAATGAATCTATTTCGCTTATTTGTTTTATGTAATTTTAAGCAAAATTCATCGAGTATTAACGAGTTTGGAGAATACCATTTTTAGCAGCTCAAAACTTATAGAGAATTATTTTTCGAACGGGCGAAACTGTAAACTATTTGAAAACTTCAAACTTTTCAAAACATATTTGTTTGATTCAATTTGAAGCAAAATTAACCGACTATAAACGAATTTTGTGTTAACCAAATATATATTTACCGGTTTTTTGTGCGACACCAGTGAGTCACCCTTAATCAGAATCAGAAAAATTTACTTGCAGCTGAAAGTGAAGCTTTAAGTCTCCAGTATTTGTATCCTAATTTGTTCTTAACCACTCGTTATCGACCCTTCCAGTCAAGCTGAAGAAGTTGGCAATTTTCCTCAACAATTTCAACATTTTACAACCACAACCCAAGGGGGTGCTGTCAGTGATTTTTGAGATTTTGGAGGCTCCGTACGGCTAAACCAATTCAGATGAAATATTTCTGAGGAACACAAATGATAAATCTATCCTTTATCTCGAGATTCCATTGGACAATTGAGTACCAAACCCACCAATCACCTGTTTAACCGCGGTAAAACACGCGTCTCTTGGCTTTTTTTGATGAAACAAGGATCCTAGACCCCATATCGGAAAATTTTAAGATTTTGAGAACATCTGAGAAATTGTCTGAATTTCAATGTCAAGTGGCTTTTTCTTTGATTTTTCCTCAGAAGCCAGGAAATGAGTCAAATGTGACGAGAAACGGCGTTTTTTGGACGTTTTGATATAAGGCTTTTTCAGTGAAAGCTAAAACTGTCATTTTTGGGGTACAAGAAGCTCAATGACTTATAAATAATGTCAAGGGACAACTTTTGAAATTTCGGCTTGATAGGCTGTGAATCGTCCAAACAATGCGCGAAATTGTGAATTTTGAAAATAAAAGTGATAATCAGACAATAAAAATGACACCAAAAGATTCCTTTGGTATGATCTGCTGGAAACGATATATACGCAACTATATTTTGATTTTTAACACAGCGGATTCTAGAAAAAAGTTAGAGTTTATATTAATGTTCTGTTTCGATCTCTAGCAAATCATACTCAGGGAATCTTTTGGTGGCATTTTATTGTCTCATTATCACTTTTATTTTCAAATTTGACAATTTCGGGCACTTTTTGACGATTGACAGCCTATCAAGCCAAAATTCAAAAAGTTGTTACTTGACATTATTCAGGAGTCATTGAGCTTCTTATATTCCAAAAGTAGCATTTCTAGCTTTTCCCCTGAAAAAACCTTATACCAAAACGTACAAAAATCCAAAAAAAGCCACTTAAAATTCAAATTCAGACCATTTCTCAGATATTCTTAAAATTTTCCGATATCCCTTTATCACCTTTTGGTTAGAATGCGTAGCCACTACTCCTTTTAACGTGTGATTTTAACATTGTGGCTACGCATTCTAACCAAAAGGTGATAAAGGGATATAGAGTCTAAGATCCTTGTTTCCTTGAAAAAAAGCCAAAGGACGCATGTTAAACCGCGGTTACACAGGTGATTGGTGAGTTTGGTACTCAATTGTCGAATGAAATCCCAACATAAACGATAGATATATCATTTGTGTCCCTCAGAAACGTTTCGTCTGAATTCGTTCAGCCGTACGGCGCCTCCAAAATCACTCACACCACCCTCTAAAATTTTCCTGTTTTCAAATTCACATTTTGACTTTATTAACCGGGTAGAATGAGACCTTAACCTAAGGGAGACCTACGCAATTCATTTTTTGGAAAATGAGAGATGTCAGAATAAAAACCAATAATGGAGGATGTCAAAAAATGAATTTTCTAAATCCTGACTTCGTCAGAAATAACCTGCAATTTTCGTTTTTTGATCTACAGGTGTTTTTGAAAAAAGAACCTTACCTACTCAATTTATTGAAATCACTTGTGTAAAAAAACAATTAACTCAAAATCGTCAGATGAAAATTTGAAAATGTAGCAGATTCAAAAAAGATTTCCATGAAGTTACTGAGTTTGCTGTAACACCTTGCCAGACAGGTAACACTCTACCTTGCTATTACACCCTTCCATAGAGATCAGGGCCCTGATATGAAATTAGTTATTTATTTATTCCTGAAAAGTATTTTACGCTCGACCTATCAGCGCGCAAAAATGTGAAGCGCTTGGGTCAATCAATGAAATTGGCTCGAGGGCAACTTCAAAAATTTTCAAAATGGCCGCCAAAAGACTCTCATTTGTAACGAAGATATCACGAGAAAATTTCCGCAAACCGTTTTTTCATAATTTTTATGCACCTCAGTAAGCCCGCCTTCTGAAAATATTGATTTTCGACATTTAAAAACGTTTAATCGGGTCGAAATATTCAGTTTTCAAATTTGGTATGACTATATAAAATGCTTAAAATTCCTCAATTAACCCATATTTCTAATCTTCAAAAAATTTCACGGTGGTCGACAATTTGCTGTAACACCCTAAGTTTCTCTCTGGAACTAACCTTCGATGTCTAGTCTCTGACAAACAAGTCTGACAAACATGGTTAACAAAGTGAGTTCTATTTTTATAATTCAGAAAAACTTATTTCAGACATAAAAATTGTCAAACTTAGAAAAATCTGATATGCCGAAAAAGTGGAGTTTTAAGTGATTAACCACTGTACGTCACCAAAGTTGTTCAATTTCGAGCCAACGATCAAAGATTTGATTTTCACAATTAATACTCTGATCATACCAATATGTTTCTATGTTTATATTATGCAATCAGCGGACATGTTTTAAAAATGTTCTTATTTTTCATATTTTCAACAGACCTATTTAATTTCCAAATCCTGGGCTGCCGTACCAGGCGAACTAGATTATTTATGCTGCCATAACACAGATTAAATTTCCTTAGTTATCAGTTCCAATACGGGATGAGCATTCTAATTATGCAACTGTAAAAATAACTCTGGCACGATGTAACTATTTGGCCATATTTATACATCAACTATCAAATTTTGAATCAGATCAAATTTAGCAACGTACTTTCTAATATACGTGTCGGTAATGTTGGCGATAATAAGACAAATCGACTTATTTTTTCAAAGTTTAATTGTGTTATGATTTCAAAAAGTTACGTGTCCCGAGTCAGATTTTACTATGATCCTACAATAGTCAATTTAACATAGTTTACCCCTCAATCAGTCACTTTTTATATCTTTAATAATTACTCATTCAAAGTTTGTTGGTAACTATCTGAAGTGCGACAGATTAAAAGTTTTGAAATATTCGATTATATTAAGAAAATATCAGACTGAATACAGCCTTGGTTTTAATTATGGGCCTAACAAAATGCCAATTTGAACAGATTTGCCGATTTAATTTGGTCGATAAAAGTAACTTTTAAGTGCCCATTCAGATTATTTTTGATCTAAATGTTGATTTTTGTTTCTCAAAAATAATTCAATTTTTCCCATTTACTTTCGACTAACGTAATATTTGTCTTGTACCAAAACTTTTATTGTCATGTATGAACCAAAACTAGTTATCCCACAATACGCATGACTGTACAAGACTAATTTCTCAGAAACTCGCAAGATGCACACGCAAATCGTCGTGAAATAAATTTAAAAAATGTATCATATTAATAATACTATTTCATAATCATAGAAAAAAAATATAATAATTTATAATCATAGTAATTGATTAACTTTCGATACAAAAATATATAAAGTCTTTACTTTAAACTGTACATAGATTTTCGCCCTGAAAACAAACCCGCGGCCTTAATAAGGCTGCCTTCTTAAAAGTTCCATAACCGTTGAAATTATTGGCAAAGTTAAACTCTATGATTTAAATTTTGCTCGAGCACGTACGTTTCAGTCATTCAGTCCACTGCATCATTCTCCTCAAATAGAGCATCATACGAACCAGATCTTCAGTCTGCAGTTTAAGCGAAGATCCATATCCTTTTACGAACGGAACTCCATCTCAAAAACGTTTACTATCTCTATATCTCGAGTTGGAAGCTCATTGATATTGTCTCAGTGATTGTCTTACTGATTACACACCGATCAAATTAAGCGGTTTCGATATCAAGCACCCTTGTCGATAGTCATAGACTATGACTCATAATCAAGACAATCACTGAGACAACATCACTGGGAATTAAACACGCGCGCTAGAGATAGAGAACATTTTTAAGATGGAGTTTCGTTGATAAAAGGATATAATAGGATATGATTCATATCCTATTATCAACGAAACTCCATCTCAAAAATGTCATATGAATCACATCAATTCTTCTCTAGATTCGCGTTGTGAAGCTATTGAATTTGCATAATTCTTTCTATATTTTCCAACGTTTTTGATTCGAATCACGTTAAAATGCACAAATCCTATTCTTCAAAAACAGAGAGAAACAATTTTTGGATGAGAGATTACGGTTATATTTTCATATTAAGAATTCCGATATTTTAAAATGATAGGCCTCCCGAGCAAAAATGAGCACCCGATAAAAAGGTTGTATGAATTTGAAAATTTTGGATCTAGGATAGTTTTTGAATCTTGAAATTTTGATTGAAAGTTTTTCTGACTTTAACTACTCGCTGGCGCTGTTTAAGCTGGTCAAAGATCGGTTTTCAAACAACAAACAAAATTTTAATTTTTGTCGCAAATTGCAAGCATTATGCTTACACTGTACATTACACTTATTCTACTAACTTTTTTGTGTAGAGCGTGAAATGTCAGGAATTTTCAGACTGATAAAACTTCTTTATCTAGTAGCTGAATTTTTGCTCGAGAGGCTTGATTATTTATTTAAGTGTAATAAGTTAACTTGACTCGGCTTTCGGTACGTAAATCAGGGATCGGCAAACTGGAAATTTTTTGCTGGGGCTGGGGCCGCCTAGGCCATTATTATTGCTGGTCTGGCGGGTCGAGGTTTTTTTGACCCAGGCGCTGGGACCCACATCTGGGCCATATCGTGGGTCTTGTTTTCAAACCAAGGCGCTGGGTCACAATTTGTTTTTCGATAATTTTTTAGAACTTGTTATTAAAAAGAGTAAAGTTAATCGGTAAAAAAGAGCAGTAATTGCATGAGTAAAATTTGTAGTATTTTGTCAGAATAAAACATTAGCAAATAGTTTTAACAAGAACTGGTTAAACCGATCGTTGTGACTTAATTTGGTTTTCTGTTAAATCATACATAAGAGCGTTTTTTCGACCAGGGCGCTAAGTCACAAAATGGCGATTTTTCAAACTTGGCGCTGGACCACATTGGGGCGATTTTTCGACCAGGGCGCTAGGTCACATTTGAAAGATTTTAAAAACTTTATCTTTCTAAGTAATGGATCAATTATTTTCTTGCCTTTTTATCACAGAAATGCACCATACAAAATAAAAATTATTGCAAAATAAAAATTGGTTGCTTCAGAATGCCAAATAAAATACAATGTAAGTCGAAATATGACTTCAATAAGGGAGTACTGGTCGCTCGGACATGAAATTTTCCAGATTAGTTTTAAAATATTTTTTTCTGAAAATATGGAAAATTACAAGCATTTTGGTCCTCGTTTCATTTTGTTAAATGGCTAGGAAGGCACTTTTTGATGAGTTCGAAAATATTTCGTATGAAAAAAGTTGAAATTTCTAGATTTTTGGAAATATAAAACACGATTTTCAGAAAAACGAGTCAGAAATTTAGACAAAACTCAACTTGGTGTTTTGCACGGACTCTTCAGCTGCACATTGATCTGGGTTTCGAATGTGTGTCTTTGAAATCCAGGAAGGAGTAGTATTTTTCCCGAGGCACTCAAAATAAGGCCAAAAAACAGTTTTTTGGTGATACGGAGAGCAAATTCAAGAATTTTATAAAAATTTAACTTGGTGTTTTGCTCACTTCTGGTTTATTTGAGTCATAAATCATTGTTGTACCCTAAAAACTCAGGGAAAAGTAGGCTTTTGAATGAAAATAGTGCCACTTTTGAAAAATCGTTCATGATTGGTCGGCCAATCAGAGGCCTTCGATTTGTTTTGTGAAAGCAAGATTAATGTTCAATTATCCCTAAACTGAAATACATATGTTCGTGCTGTTTCTAGTACTTCATTGAGGCGACGCTGAAAACCCTGTTTTTGGCCTTGAAATGCGACCAGTACTCCCTTAATACAAAAAGAAATTTTCAAAATGTATTTCCTCCCTGAGTTTTTTAAGTACAACAATGATTCATGATTTGAATTAACCGTACAGAACGTGAGCAGACCCCCAAGTTGAGTTTTTGNGCATTTTGGTTCTCGTTTCATTTTGATAAATGGCTAGGAAAGCACTTTTTGATGACTTCAAAAATATTTCGTATGAAAAAAGTTGAAATTTCTAGATTTTTGGAAATGTAAAACACGATTTTCAGAAAAACGAGTCAGAAATTTAGACAAAACTCAACTTGGTGTTTTGCACGGACTCTTCAGCTGCACATTGATCTGGGTTTCGAATCTGTGTCTTTGAAATCCAGGGAGGAGCAGTATTTTCCCCGAGGCACTCAAAATAAGGCCAAAAAACAGTTTTTTGGTGATACTGAAAGCAAATTCAAGAATTTTCATAAAAAATTAACTTGGTGTTTTGCTCACGTTCTGTCCGGTTTATTTGAGTCATAAATCATTGTTGTACCCTAAAAACTCAGGGAGAAGTAGGCTTTTAAAGTGAAAATAGTGCCACTTTTGAAAAATCGTTCATGATTGGTCGGCCAATCAGAGGCCTTCGATTTGCTTTGTGAAAGCAAGATTAATGTTCAATTATTCCTTAACTGAAATACATATCTTCGTGCTGTTTCTAGTACTTCATTGAGGCGACGCTGAAAACCCTGTTTTTGGCCTTGAAATGCGACCAGTACTCCCTAAATACAATAAGAAATTTTCAAAATGTATCTCCTCCCTGAGTTTTCAAAGTACAACAATGATTCATGATTTGAATTAACCGTACAGAACGTGAGCAGACCCCCAGGTTGAGTTTTTGGAAAAATTCTTTGATTTGGTTTCAAAATCACCAAAAACAGTATTTTGACCCTATGTTAACTAGAGCAAAATACAGTTTTTTGCTGATTTTGAAGCCAAATTAAAGAATTTTACCAAAAACTCAACTTTGGGGTCTGCTCACGTCCTGTCCGGTGAATTTAAAACATGAATCATTGTTGAACCTTGAAAACTCAGGGAGGAGATACATTTTGAAAAAATAATTCCGTTACTTTTGTAAGCACGTTTCTGATTGGACAAGCCATCCGTTAATTTGGATTATTTTTTAGGATGCAAGATTTTTGTTTAAATATATCAAATAGAGGTAAAAATTGGTCCAACGATTAGTACTTGTGCGACAATTGGCTATCGAAAACCCCTTAAAATGCGACGACCACCCCCTTAATCATTTTTATAGATAACCCGCCGAAAAAAGCGGCTCAGATGCGGCCCAGATGCCCAGCTTTCGCCGATCCCTGACGTAGATAAATAGTGAGAAGGAAATAAATAAGTGATGAATTTATTCACTGTTTTATTGTTTCCAAGGTATGGTTAAGGAAGTGTCATTAACTCGGCATACTAAAGTCGATATAACTTACGAAAATTAGAAGTAAGTTAATTTTACAGGCTCAATATCGTAAGCTCAACCGGTATAACTATGTTCAAGTTTTAAAATCATTTTTATCTTTTTAAGGAAAGATTTGACTTCGAATTTAAATTTTTGAAATCGTAAAAAAATTAAAATAACAATTTAATTAAATTATGGTTGTAGTCGGCGCGCCGTCATCTCTTTCCATAGTCAGGACATTTTTATGAAAAATCCAAATTAAGGTCAATTTAATCACCAAAAAAAAGTTTTTCTTTATTTCTCTATTCATGAAAAAAATCTTGATACTGAGGAAATCTTTATAAGTGGAGAATTTTTTAGCTACTTTTTAGCGGAGTAAAACCCGGAAATGTCTGAAATTGATAGATATTGTTATTGAAAAACATTCTTACATTGAGTTAAGTTGAAAATGGACTCCTAATGAAGGGTGTTCCAAGATTTTAACAGATACTGAGTTATGTTAAGAACCTGATCATTTGAACGTTTGCAAGAATAAAAAATATTTCATTTAAGAATAATATTAAAATTATAAATTCTCGGGAACATGTACCTTGCGCTACCAAAATATATTTTATTGTCCTTTTATTCAATTTATTTAAAGAGCGACCAAAAAGTGTCATAAATAGTAAAACCTGAACCATTGCGGCTAAATGAATTCTGTACAAATAAATAGCCTATTTTCGAAAAAAATAATTCCAAATCTGGATTATTAACAGGTGCTAGGCTCTCCGATTTTTTTGACCACTGGTGAAATTAATCAGAAGAGATATTTCTTCAGTTCCTTCAGTTCTCGAGAAAAATGTTCAGTCAATTTGTATATTTTCTTGCAAAATAATCATTATATTTTTTAAGATTCAAAATAATTTTATTTTATTCAAAAATAAAGATAGATACAACTATCTAGTGGACCTTCGTTTTATTTTATTTTCAGGTGATATTTTCAATTTTCATGTAGAAATCACGCCGAGATACCTTCTCGTGAACCAGTCCATATCCCGAGCAATATTTTTCGACTTTTTAATAGTTTTATTATCATTCTCAAGATTAAGTAGTTAATGAAATGTATCAAAAGTATAGCATCTCAAGTTTTCAATATGGCAACTATTTAATGCATTTAAAAAGATTTAAACTACGTTTTTTATTTTTAAGAAAACTTTCGATCAAGTCGAAGCATCTTCAATTTTGTTTAGGACGAATAAAACAGATTTGTTATTTATTTTCTCCAAGGTGATAACAAAATAATTTGAACTTGTGTTATCGGAGTTGGAAATAATAGTTCTTTGGTACCGTGCGCCTTTCATCAGGCAATCAACTCGATGCGCACTATTGCCTTAAGAATAAATTAATCTGTTGTCACCTGCGAAAAATTGTACTCAATACAAAATGTGAAATTAGCTTTTTAAAAATTAAAATGAAGTTCAAGGCCTATTTAAATGATCAAATTCGATGTTATTTATACGAACAGTTTTTATCACCGCCAAATAAATCTAATTCATGCTGGTGTTTCCAGAAAATTAAAAAACACGCATTAAAAATAAAAATGTTTTTTCAAGTTGGCGTTAAATTGTGATTTTGATGATCTGCGCATTAAAGCGTGAAATACGTTTAAATAAACAAATAATCTTTATTTTCATGAATTTAAATTTATAAGTCTAAAATTTAGACTGAAAAATGTTTTTGAACTTTGATGGTTTAATAACTGACTAGTGTTGATATCATTATCACCTAAAGTTCATGAAAATGTCTCAAAAAGACTTCATTTCGATTTGATCAATTTTAGAGCTTGAATCATTCGGCATCCAGCTAAGAATTCCAAAGCGTGAATAGTTCACGCCTTGACTATAAGTGAATATTAATGTCGTATTAAGATAAATTGAATTATTTTCAATCGAACTTTTATTTCAGTGAAAAATTGAAATCTTTTTAATATCCGATTCAAGCCTCATTGAGTTTATATGCAAAAACTATACAATGTATGTCAAATTATATCAAGGAGGTACTTATTTGGTTTGTATTTCAGGTGAGGTCAGAAAATGCTGTTCTTGTCTTTTCATGAAGAAATCCTGGAAGATTTTAGAAATTTTCGAGTTTTTTTGAACATTTTCTATGTATTGAATGAAAAATGCTAAAAATAGGTAAAAGTGAATTTTCATTTTTAAGCGGTATATTTTTAACAGGCTAAAATTTAACTAATTAACTGGTCATGAGGCTTTAAGTGGTCATAGGCTAAGGTTGGTCATAAATGGTCAAAGGACAGAGGGTTTTGGTTTTTTTCGACCACCAGTTAAAAGTTTTTTTGTGGAATTTTCATTCTTTTCGAAATAATTTAAAAATTTTGTGGTTTTTGCATTTCCGGCCATCGATAGAGTTTTTACGGAAACTTTTATTTGTATTGAGACATAACGCAGTAAAAAAGATTACAATAAATGACCAAAAAGTGTTTTATTTCTTAACAAGATATAACATTTGATTTGATAATTTGGTTATAACCTTTTGGATAATAATACAGTCAAAATCGTGGTATTTATACGGATGAATCCACTAGCGGGTTGAGTTAAACCAGATGGTCAAATCGTGCAGATAGACAATCAGCTGAACCGTTAAAGGCTAAACTGCGCATTTATTCTTATTCATTGTGATAAAATCAGTGGCCTGAAACCTGTGATTTTATCAGAATGTATACAGAGTGATTTTATCAGAATGTATACAGAATACATTCAGTATTAAAGTTAAACAAAACCCAAAGCCCCTCGCCCCAAAAACTATTTACTGGTACTCGGTAAAGGAAACTATTTTAATTGTGGCATATAAAAATTTGATCATAAAAGGTTGGGGTATCCTGTGAACAAATGCCGTTATTGTCGGCAATAGGCAACGCACGAGCTGTTGGTCGAAAGTTTTGCACTTTCTCGACACTGTATGAAATTATTCGGCACTTAAAAGTGTGGTGTTAGTGATTTTTGGGATTTCAGAGGCTTAGTACGGTTAGAAAAATGCAGACTGGAAATTTTTGAAACATACATAAGAAAAACCTTTTTTTGTCCAACGATTCCATTTGACAGTTAAGTACCACCCTCACCAACCATCTGGTTAATCGCGGTTAAAGAAGAGTACCTCAGCTGTTTAAAAAAAAAAGGATCCTAGAGCTTATATCGTAAAATTTTGAGCTTTGGTGAGAATCTAGAAAATTGTCCGAATTTAAATGAATCGGTTCTTTTTTTCGATTTTTGTCTCAGGGGTCAGGAAATGCCAGAAACGTCAACATCGGAATTTAACAAGCCCTAGGAGTGGTGAACATCAAATCGGTCGAAATTTTTTGAATTTTTGCCTGATTGGCTGTAAATCGACAAAAAAGTGCACGAAATTGACAATTTTGAAAATAAAAACACATGATTTCAACTTTTTCTATAATATTTTATCGATTGCATATATCTTGAATCTGTTTTGTAATTTTTTTTTACCGTACTGATGATAAATGCATAATTCGAAATTTATATACAAGATGAATTAAAAATTATTATAATTAAAAGCTTTATCTCAAATCCGAGAAGAGGGAGATTTTTAAGTAAATTATGCTTATATTTCGGGAAAAATCCTCTTACCGAAACCCGAATTTACAAACACGTGAATTCAAAGTTATTCTGTATATATTCTATCTTGAAGATGAGGAAACTTGAAACATTGCCGTTTATTTGAAAAAATGTTGTATTTTGTAAACTGTCTTATTTAGTTAAAATTTCGTGAAAATGTTTTATTATGTTAAAATGTCGTATCACGTTTAATTGTCGTATTTCGTTGAAATTTCGTATTTCGTAAAATGTCGTTTTTTGTTTAAATGTCGTATTTTGTTAAAATGTCGTTTTTCGTAAAAATCAGAGAAAATTTAAAATATACCTGGAAATGAGCAACCAAAACTGGAGCTTTGGCTTCCAATTATGCTACTAGTAGTTGCCAACGAATTTTTTCTGATTGCCAAATTCATTCAAGATTCTTTCCAAACCAGAGACGTGTTTTGCTAATCTTATCATGCGTTTTGGTTATCCAGAGATGAAGCCTAAGTGTTTGATAACATAGATTCAGCCAATTGTGCATCAGGTGTTTCTGTACTAGTTGAACATACGTGCTGCGAAGGACATAATGCCTCTTGATACTGGATTGGATTGATCAAAAATCAATGTTGTGCAGAGGGACAATTCGGACGTGTTGTAGCTACGGAAGATTGTGGTTAAATTTTTCAAATTAACTTGAAAACCTATTGTACTTAATTATCTCAAGATTTCAATAAGTATTGATTTCTCTGTTAATTAAATTTATATTAAATTATTTTAAATACGAATTTTGTTTCCAATGTTACAGCACTAAACGATCAAATTCGGTTGATATCACGTGAATAATCTGAAAATTTGAGTCATAATCATGCTTAACCTTCAATTAAATCGTTTTTTTTTCTTTTAACTGAAACTTTAGCCCGTTAACGAGCTAAAGAAGAAGTTTGGCTGAAAGTTTGAAAGGCGCTTTAGAACTAGTCGTTAGGTGGCTAGCTTGATTTGGCAAAAAGGTTTTTAGATAAATTATTCTTTACAAAATTTATAGTCTCATGCGGTTAAGTTAACCAAATAGCCATTATGCTGAGTTCCGAAACTGTTTTTGTACTGGTTATGTCATTTGTTTTGTGTGGTTTTTGCTGGACTTGCTGTCTAGTCCAATCAGAAAGAAGAAAAGTTGGAAAATTTGCCGTAGTTTTTAATTCCGCTTGAAGCCAAACAAATCAGATGACTCACCCAGTATTTTCTACCAACTGGTGTACAAAAGTCCTCTTTTTCGACTTCAAGGCTCATGATTACGAATAACATGTTTTTATTAATTTGTTAATTCAGATATTTAAGCTTACCAAACAATCGAATTATTGTTTGGTTTTGTTCAACCTTGGTCGATTAAGGGGTTAGTCGTCGCCAGGGGGTAGTCGCCAGGGGGTAGTCGCTAGGGGGGCATCGTATTTTTTAGTAAAAATTTTTCATCCTTCGAATTAAAGTTAGATATTTCCGTACTGCAGCCATAGCCGAAAAATTGGGTTGATCCTATTTCTATTTAAAAAGGAGATAGGTTTTTAAGATTTGGTCTTAGACCAAGCTCATTGTCATTTTTTTGGCCGATTAAGTATAATCTTAACTTTTAAGCGAAATCTATTTGCGACGACTACTCCTTTAAAAGGATTACTAAATATTCGTTATAAAACGATTCACAAATTCAAGCCACGCAATAGCACTCTAACTTATTATTTTGTTATACTGAGTTGCATTTATAATGGCGCGCGGATCTGTTTTGAATGATTGAACTACAGAATAACAATTAAGATAAACGAAAAGTATATCATATACGGTAAATTATATTGTATTATCACTTCAATAGCCTTCTTTGAAGAATACTGATGAATAAATTAGTATCATAACATGATTATCTCTAAACGAAGATCTATTCTTAACAACAAGAAAAATTTGTTTCTTATTTCAAATAGATGAACACAGTGAATTTCGTATAGACAAATATATCAACTAGGCATTATAAGTAAAAAAGGAAAGTTTCATATTTTTGATGCAGACCGGAAAATAAATGAACATTATACATAACATTATTAATGCAGGAAACGGACTTAATTTCAGATGCTCTAGTATGATAATAACGAAATTTCAGGGAAAAATTATTTAGAAAAATAAAGGTTAACTGCAAAAGATAATGCTGGTTGAAGATTTTCGCTTTATTTTAATTTATTGGGTTTGACTATTTGGCCACTTTGGTTTTAAAACAAAATTGGCCGAGAAAAGATGATCTTTCACTCTGATGCACTGGATATAAAAGAAGATGAAAATATAAGATTGGTCAGATAAAGTAGGAATAAAAGTTTAAGAAAGATGAGAATCCGAATAGTTTTATTTTTATGGGCATTTTTCTTAGAAAACACAGGTGAATTGAACTATATATAAAGACGATGTTATTCTATTAAGTTTCAAAAACCGTCAACGAACGCTGAATAAAATTATTGATTAATTATAATTTTTTTTCCTGATTTGATAACTTTTCAATTTTTGCACAATGTATCAAGAAATCATGAAAATTACAAAATTCACAATAAATAATTAAACATTTTAGGCTACAACTAAATTCAATTTATTGGTTTCTATCGTAAACAAATTTTTAATCGCATATCGGTATCTAGAAGCCTTTACTTCAATATTCGCGTTTGTACTAATTTCCAAGGCTCTTATTATTCAACTTCATTATATTCGGTACTTTTAAACACGAACGCTTAATTTAAATCTTGGGGCGAATCACTAAATAGTGTATTTTTGCGATACTTGGATGTGTGTACTACACACTGTGTAGTGCAGCTAAATAAAAATTATAGGAAAAACTTTAGTGCGAGAAATTACAAGACGTCACGTTTAATTACGTGCACTAATTGTTGTTGATTATCTCAATTTGAGATGAGGCGGCCAATCACGATGCGCGAGGCCACGCGTGGGCAACCGAATTGAGAATTGAGAAGGATTTCGAACCTATCGACGATAGGCTATCGTCATGAAATTAAAATATATCCTGAAAAATTACACTATAAATTTCACGATATCGACAATTTGTATTATAAATATTGGAATAAACCGCAGGGGGATCAGATCATTAGAATAATAATTATTATCTCAACATAAGATAAATAATGACGTCAGGCTTGAAAGTTTCAAGTTGAAACCGTCTTCATAGTATCATAAAATACAACATTTGAATTTCGGCTTTTCCAAGGCCCTAAAAATTTTAAATTGTTACGAGAAATCTTTGACGCTCACTTATCTATAAAAAACGTAACATTTTTATTTTTACAAATTTTTAAGTAAACCACATTTTCTGGTTTGACGTAATTGGAATAAGCTTTCAAGTATTTGTTACCTGCATCGTTGACAGGTAATTTAATTCACCTTAACCTGCACGAGCGTGTTTCAAATCACAGAGACCAAAAATATATTGGGAAGTGTAATTTTGGCGGAATATATTTTGGCGGAATATTCGAACAGACCCCCGAAAGTTCCTCTAATTTGTCCAATTAATTTCTTGCACGGCACCACCTGGTGGTGAAAAAATAATTTTTTTAGCTCGTGATTTGGACCAAATATGAGTCTTAAAATATACTTATAGGAGTAGTTTTCTAAGCAAAAATGTTTAGCGAAAATGGCTAGCAAATACTGTGGGATCTGAACCACACTCGTGCGGGTAAGGGGGTTAAACATCTCGTTCAGGTAGGGGTTAAACAAATTTACAATAAATTTTATTATTGGTTTATTACCTCGAATATATAGTAACGATAGTTTTATAACTTATTAACTATAGTATATTATAGTTAGCGAAAAGTAGATCGAGGGACTCTTTCGATGCAGACCGCAAAAAGCTTTCGTAATCATCATTGGGATGGGTGAACCTGAGAAAGGAGGATTTT
>SCLH01000203.1:536497-554336 GCA_004367855.1 Oikopleura vanhoeffeni
CCATGTTAGCCTAGCATTGAGAGGAAAAAATTTGATTTTGTGAAAAAATGCCGATTTTTGTGATTTTCAAACTCAAAAACTGCCATTTTTGAATAAAATTCGACAAAAAAAAAATGTTTTCTAAAGTAGTTTCACCCCGAGAAATCATTTCTGGGGCAAAAATCGGTAGAGTTCTAACTTCGCACGTCCATCTCATCTCTATTTATTTACAAGCCAATTTGCAGCTTATTTTTATAATCGAGAAATATCAATTTATAAAATATCAGTTCTAGGCTGTCACCTTAGTCGATCCAAAACGGAAACAGAGACAAACGATAGAAAATGAAGGTAGCCAATATTGATTATTTTGATTTTTTAATTAAAAAAAGTCCAAAAATTTTGGCAAAATATATAGAAATTTTTTCGAAATCTAAAATGTTCAGGTTTCAAGACGTTTCACATTTTGATTTTTTTAAAGCCATTGGCTAATCGTCACCATTCGAAATTAATTTTAAATAAATTCTCAATTCGGTCGACCCACCAAGCTCGTGATTGGCCTCCCCCACCAGAAATAGGTAAATACAATGCCCCATTTTAGTGTAGAACTTGTAGTGTATTAGTTAATTTGCCCACAAGATTTAACTGCAATACAAGCCCTTGTATTGCATATTGAGTTTTGGTGACCCTAAACTTTTATATGAATATTGTTCCTTGTGAACGCTATTGTTAATTTTTGCTCTTCGACTTGTAATTTCATAATTGCCAACGATTGAAATCATCAAAACTTAGAACAGGTGTTGGCGCGAAAGGTTTCGCGTCATAATCAACATATTCTAGTCAGGTATATGAGCAGTTGGCGTAGTGATAAGCGCAACTCGATGATCATCCCGTTTACCTGGGTTCGATTTCCGGACTTCTCAAAACATTTTTCTATGGTAACCCAACACAGGAAGTACCCAAAAATCAAAATATATTAATGAAGAAGTATTTTTGAATTTTCCATTTGTTACCGCAATCGCTCAAAATTTGATCATAAAATTTCGAATAAAACAATAGATGTTACAAATTTACCACTTAACCCTTGGAATCACAGAGCCGATATATCGGCTCAAGCCTACATAAAACCTTTTAAAATGGACAAAATAAATGCCACATAATTGTTTTTTCCGAATACATTATAAAGAATTTTGCGGTGATTCCGACAAAATACTCAATTTTTTTTTGGATATTTAGTTCGAATATCACGAAGAGTTGATTTTTTTGACATTTTTCGCCGAAGTTTTACTTCCGGATAAATTATTTCGAAACTAGACATCAAATACCAATGTGAGATAAGCCCGTTTTTTAAAAAGTGTTTAGTGCATGCGAAACACTTATCATTAAAATTAATTCGTATCTTGGGACAGATATTTTTTTTGGAAGTGAACTTTCAAAATTTTCGACTTAACCTCCACCTGCACGAGATGTCCTACCCCCACCTGCACGAGAGTGTTTCAGAACACACATAGTTAGACTGTCCATCATTAATATCGACTAATAGAAATAAAGGGTGGGTTGTTCCGAAATTTCTTGAAGGTTAATAATATATGATAAAATGGTAAAAAAATTACAATAAAAAATTTTGATCGTCACGTGATCAAAATATACCGATTTCTCAAATATAGCGAAATAGCTCTTTTCACCACCAGGTGGCGCCGAGTGTCAAAATTAATAATGTCAAAGTTTTCCCCTCCAAAAGTCACTCCAGCAAATATATTTGTAGATCATTATCTTGTTCCNCCATGTTAAGCCTAGCATGAGAGGAAAAAATTTCGATTTTGTGAAAAAATGCCGATTTTTGTGATTTTCAAACTCAAAAACTGCCATTTTTGAATAACAAATCGACAAAAAAAAAATGTTTTCTAAAGTAGTTTCCCCGAGAAATCATTTCTGGGGTCAAAAATCGGTAGAGTTCTAACTTCGCACGGTCCACTCATCCTCTATTTATTTACAGCCAATTTGCAGCTTATTTTTTATAATCGAGAATATCAAATTTATAAATATCAGTTCTAGGCTGTCACCTTAGTCGATCCAAAAACGGAAAACAGAGACAAACGATAGAAAATGAAAGTAGCCAATATTGATTATTTTGATTTTTTAATTAAAAAAAAGTCCAAAAATTTTTGGCAAAATATATAGAAATTTTTTCGAAATCTAAAATGTTCAGGTTTCAAGACGTTTCACCATTTTGATTTTTTTAAAGCCATTGGCTAATCGTCACCTTCGAATTAATTTTAAATAAATTCTCATTCGGTCGCCCACCAATGGCTCGTGATTGGCCTCCCACCAGAAAATAGGTAAAATACAATGCCCCATTTTAGTGTAGAATTGTAGTGTATTAGTTAATTTGCACGATTTTCACTCAATACAGCCCTGTTCGGCAGGGCCTTGTATTGCATATGGTTGTGGTGACCCTAAACTTTATATGAAATATTGTTCTTGTGAACGCTATTGTTAAATTTTTGCTCTTCGACTTGTACATTATCATTATTGCCAACGATTGAAATCATCAAAAACTTAAGAACAGGTGTTGGCCGCGAAAGGCTTTCGCGTCATAATCAACATTATTCTAGTCAGTTATATGAGCAGTTGGCCGTGTGAATAAGCGCAACTCGATGATCATCCCGTTTACCTGGGTTCTTATTTCCGGACTTCTCAAAACATTTTTCTATGGTAAACCCAACAAGGAAGTACCAAAAATCAAAATATATTATGAAGAAGTATTTTGAATTTTCCATTTGTTACCGCAATCGCTCAAATTATGATCATAAAAATTTCGAAAACAATACATGTTACAAATTTACACTTAACCCTTGGAATCACAGAGCCGATATATCGGCTTCAAGACCTACATAAAACCTTTTAAAATGGAACCAAATAAATGCCACATGAATTGTTTTTTCCGAATACATTATATAGAATTTTGCGGTGATTCCGACAAAATACTCAATTTTTTTTTTGGAATATTTAGTTCGAATTCACGTAAGAGTTGATTTTTTTGACATTTTTCGCGAAGTTTACTTCCGGAATAAATTATTTCGAAAACTAGACATCAAATACAATGTGAGATAAGCCCGTTTTTTTAAAAAAGTGTTAGTGCATTGCGAAACACTTATCATTAAAATTAATTCGTATCTGGGACAGATATTTTTTTTGGAAGTGAACTTTCAAAATTTTCGACTTAACCTCCACCCTGCACGAGATGTCCTACCCCACCTGCACGAGAGTGTTTCAGAACACACATATAGTTAGACTGTCCATCATTAATATCGACTAATAGAAATAAAGGGTGGGTTGTTCCGAATTTCTTGAAGGTTAATAATATATGATAAAATGGTAAAAAAATTACAATAAAAATTTTGATCGTCACGTGATCAAATATAACGATTCTCAAATATAAGCGAAATAGCTCTTTTCACCACCAGGTTGGCGGCCGAGTGTCAAAATTAATAATGTCAAAGTTTTCCCCTCCAAAAGTCACTCCAGCAAATATATTTGTAGATCATTATCTTGTTCCATTACTGTTTTAACTACATTAAACAAAAAATTGCATCCAAATAATGTAATTCCGGTCTAATGAGAAATTTCTAGAACTCACCATAATTCTTGATATTAAAAATAAGGGGAACTATCGGGGGTCTGTTCCGATATTCCGCCGGCTAAAATGACACTTCCCCAAAATATTTTTGGTCTCTCTATTGAAACACGCTCGTGCAGGTAGGGGTTAAGTATTCCGTGAAAAAAAATATTTATTTTAAAAATTAGTTTAATCAATCAAAAATTGTCCATACTGTTACTTCATTACTATATTAACTTAAAAATAATAATAGAAAGTGTATCAATCTGCTTTTATTTGAAAAAATAGCCAGTTTTCATTAAAAATCGTGATTTTTTCATCATTTTTTTAAAATATTTTTTGATTGATGATATATACAGGGTGTAAGATTTTTCTCTTCTTTTTTCTAAATTGGATAGCGATGAGAACGGTTAATTTCGGCAAAAACCTACGTCTTTCTCAGATTCAACCAATCAAAACTTCGGGAATCAAGTGAATCTAATTTGGAAAAAAGAAGGGAAAAAACTTACACCCTGTAGATCTAATCAGATTAAAGTGTGACGTAGGGCAGATACTTGTGCGTTGGTACTTATAAAAATAAAATTTGTAAAGACTACGATGGGCACGTATCACGTGACATGCTGTGCCTTGGTTTTCCAACTAAATTTTCTAGAACTAAAAATCCAAATGTGAATTGAATGATGCAAAAATATATCTTTTCAACTTCCTATCGCATAAGTA
Organism: Oikopleura vanhoeffeni; assembly: GCA_004367855.1. Classification (NCBI taxonomy): domain Eukaryota; kingdom Metazoa; phylum Chordata; class Appendicularia; order Copelata; family Oikopleuridae; genus Oikopleura; species Oikopleura vanhoeffeni. Next base: position 540,813 of record SCLH01000203.1, read on the forward strand.
ATTGGAGCTTCAACTACATTGAGCTTTCTGTAATCAACGTCCAAAGTAGAGCCGATATATCGGCTCTGGTGCCTTGGCGGAACTTTTTTCCTGTGATTCCAGGGGTTAAGCGTTTATATTGGAAATCTTTTAGGCGTACGGTGACATAATCCCCTGATTGTTAAACTCTTGTTTAGAATTGCATGAAAATTATTTATACCGTATGATTTGAGTTTCAAATCCGGTCCAAACCAAAAATTCAGCAAAATTAGTTATATAAATTCACTGTCCGGATTTCACATTTAAATTACATCATATGATATGATAATTTAACGGATAAGGTGTGATAAGAACCGTACTGTTACATGATGTATCTTATAAACATTGGGTGTACCGCGTGAGCTTTACTGAGTGTCGGAGCAAAAAGGAAACGTATTGTCAATCCGAATTGGCAACTTTGAGAGCCCTTTAGCTTATATATATAATATATATTATATATCTTACGAAATATTTAAAAACAGCAGTTGTACACTGAAGGAGGTCGGTGCATTTTGACAGATACTGGTATGGGCTCTTGATGAAAAACTTTTTACTGCGTTTATGTATTCTTCTCAATATACCACCAAAGTAATGTCACATACTCCGGGCAACTTTTGGGACTATAGAATTTTTCGAATAACTGCTTTTTAAGGAAATTTTGAGATCGTATTAAACTTTCGAATTCGACAATAATGAAGAACAATTTTTTGAAAACACTTCCGAACCTTATGAAAAAATGCCTTATTGGTAGTTATAATGCGCGCTGATAGACGTGGACATCTGGTTTACGATGATGCACTTCCGGTGCCGGAAGTTCCGGTGGTTCAGGAAGTTCCGGAGGTAACACCAGCACCATAAACAGTACTTCCGGTGGTGCTAACGGAGATAATGGAGGTGTGTTTGGTGCTAACACCAGAGATTAAGAGACGTGAAATTTCGAAATGATGCAGTAGGTTTTGGTGCAAAATTTTTAACAAATTTTCTCTAACAAAATGTTTTTCAAACAAAATTTTTCAAACTAAAATTTTTGAAATAAAATTTTTGAAGCAATTTTAGAGCAGTTTAATTTGAAACTCAGAAAATTAATTTTGACTTTTAAGGCTTGACAAAATATTTTCCCAAATTAGTTCTTTAAACTTATTTTTTAATTGAAAAAATCTGTAATAATAAATGAAATATAACAAAAATTTATCAAACTTGATCCTTTGGTAATTAAAAAAAAGGAAAAAAATTATAAAAAATTGAAACAGCTGGAGTTTAAACAGTGGACGATTAGGTAGGAAATATAAAATGAGCGATATTTTAATACGCAAAAATTAAACCTCCACTTATCGGGAATGTTCCAGGAAGTTGTAAAAATGTTGGTATAAAAAGAAGAAAAACCCTTATATTCTTACATACTTTTAAAAATCAGATAGTAAAAAACATCAAAAAAAGATTTTGACAAACTTTTCAAAATATGATGAGAGTTATGATGCTGCTAGGTGCGTCTTTTTGATAAAATACCGCGAAAAATTTTTAGAAAAAAATGGACGCTATCCTAGCACGTAAGTTCATTATGAAAAAATTGCCAATTAACTTCCTTATTCATAAAAAATATACAGTCTTCAAGGGGTCAGTTGAAAGTTATATTACTATCGAAGAACTAGTTCTAGAACATCGGATTTGCTTGCAAAAATACTTAATTTATTCACAATTCTAGACATTGGATAGTCTCAAATAACAAAAAATTATAATCACAGCAAAAAAGTACACTCAATGAAAGTATGTTAATCTTATAATTATTACAATCTTGCCCCTTTTTTAATCAGCATAAAAAACTGATTGCGAGAAATCTGAAACAAATTATTAAAATTTTGTTAGTCTTTATTTTTACTGAGATAATCGAGAATGATTTATTAACAAACATTAAAGATCGCCTGTACCGATCGTGAGTTATATTTTTTTGTATAATAATGTACATTTTGCTTATACATGTATTTAACTATAGCAATGAATTTTCAAAAAAAAAATCCCGGGAAATAAAGATAAATTAAAAAAAATTATTAGTCTTTATTGCAGAGAATTTTATCCTAACAGATAATATAGGCATTTTGTAATTTTCGGATACGTGGATATGACGGTATACTTCAGTGCAGAGAAAAGGAGCAATAAGGTTTTATGCATTTAACGATTGGTTTTCAAATATTTTCTAGAAATGTATCAATTTTATAAATTTCAAGGTGACGAACTACAATGTGCAATTCAAAACATGGATTTCCACTAAATTCTCACAAAAGATATTTGAGTTTCAAAAAGGGCTTTTTTCTTCTCAGCACATGGCTGGAAGCACCTACAATTTCCTTGAACCCTTGTGAGCATATAAAAAAAGTTCCACCAAGGCACCAGAGTCACAATTGTGGCTCTATTTTGAACATTGTTTACAGAAAGCTTGAGGCAGTTCTTTGTTCTAAAAAATATAGTGAGAAAAGCAAGGTATACCATATGACGTAATACGCGGTTACAGTTGTCTTCATAAGTTGCATTTTTGCCGAAAACGATGGACAAGTATCTGGCCTACGTTACAGTTTTCTCCGCTTTAATTTAAATCTCTTAGATCAAAAGTAATTAAACATAATTCAAACATTTTGATGGAAAAATCATGATTTTTGATGAAAAATGTTTATTTTTCCCCTTAAAAGCAGATTTTTACACTTTTATTTTATTAATTGCAAGTAAATATGATTATGAAGTACAACTGTGGGCAATTTTTGATTGCTTAAATTCACTTTTATAATTATTTAATTTTTTCATGGGATACTTGAAGTTGAAAATTTAGAAATTTCACTTCCGAAAAAAAAACTGCTCCTAGATACCAATCAATTTTTATTTTAACTGTTATGCATGCACAAAACACTTTTCTACAAACTGGCTAATCTCACATTTTTATTTTATGTCTAGTTCCAAAATAATTTCTCCGCAAGTGAAACATATGCGAAAACTCCTAATAAATCAACTCCCAGTTATACTGGAACCAAACATTCGAAAAAAATTTGAATTATTTTAATGGAACCGAATCGAAATACTCTTCAATGTGTTTGAAAGAACGATTCTACATGTACGATCCCGTTCTTTGCCTTTTTTGGATGATTTAAGGTATGCTTGAGCCACAATTGTGGCTCTGTGCTCACAAGGGTCAAAGACCTCAAGTTCAAACACTCTGACAAGTTCAAACCTTCTTTTTATGGCATATCTGAGTTTTTCAACTTGAAATTTCATCTCACTGTTAAATCTGTTGATAAATAAGTTGAGCGCTTGTTAAGCAATCCTGTTTCGCAAAATATAACAAAAAAGAGGATGAAGATATAAAATTCGGTCGTAGATAATCTATCAAACGACAAATATTGAAATTTTTTAAATTCGTGATAAATTTGTTATTCGGTTTAATTTCTTTGATAATACGTTCGAAAATTATTGCAATTTATTTTCAGGAAATATTTTCACGTTAATTCTTAAAAAAGCTTTTTAAGTGCTGAATGACGTTAACAATTATTAATACATAGTATCCTTAATCTTAATTGTGTGATTTTCATATCAATATCTCGGCTTAGAAATGCAGACTCTTCCGCATATAAAAATGTATTAAGAAGTTGTGAATCAGAACTCTTCGAAAAAACACTGTTATCGAAGATGTTTGAATTCTAGTGAAGTTTTATTTTTGTTTCTTAATTTTGACGTTTGTTCAATGGCATCACAAAATTGAATTAATCCATCATTTCATTTGATTTCTCCGTCAAAATTCAAGATTGAAAATCGTTCAAAAAACTTGAAAACCCAATTTTAAGCACATAGAAAAGTTCTTCTGATGAAATAAGACTGAAACTAATGTGGTGGTTGAGAAAATTTTGGGTGAAATCATAATATGAAGCACCTTAATTCGTAAATTAAAATTTTTATTTAACTCTGACAGGTGAAATAGGATCAGACTCCATGTTTCAGAAAAATAATCTTTATCTTGTTTATTTCAGACGCTTTGAATAATTGTCACAGTTGCTCATCTATTTCAAATTGCCTGAAATGTGATTTTCTTCAAAAACTTAAAACTGTTGAACAGGTTTCTAACAAATTCGAAAATCCAATTCAAATCATCGGGCCACCTGGCAGCCTGCGAGGTAAACGAGGAAATTTCAACAAATGGGATTGGTCCAAATCAGTTTTAAAACAAGTCAATTCGTGCTTGAGCCACTCGCAAAAACATTACTCATGTTTGATGAACATGCAACGTAGAGACCGACAAAATTATAATTTGATATGGTGAACTTTTCAAAGTTTTGCAACACTTTTGAGAGGAGTATATTTATGAACGACAAAATTTTTGGTCATTTTATGCTCTCATTTTTTTGATCATTTTTGCTTTGGATGACGCGTAAGCGAAAGAAATCTCCGAATTCCTAAACAAAAACATGGACCGTTGAAATATTAGGTTGAAAGGGTCAAAAATTTTGACCAATTAACACCCGAGAACCAACAAGTTTGAATCCAAATCAGCAAATTTCATGGTTAACCAAAAAAATTTTAAATATAAATTTTGCATGAAGTGCTGATTTCTGCCTACACTTTTATCCCAGCATGATATCCTGTTCACACTTTGATGAAATTTTTGAATGAGTACTTAAATTCCCTTAAGTGTAAACAGAGGCTATTAATTTTGATATTTGACTGGAAATATATGCATTTTCAAAAAATTGGGCAAAAATTTTTTCGCATAAAAATATACATTTTGTTCTTAGAAGACTGTTTAAAATAAAACAAACCAAATAAATTCGTATGTTTGTTTTATTCTGATTTGAAGAATTCAATTTCCAAAACAAAAAAGTTGAGTTGTTAGTTTTCATGATAAGTTTTCTTATCAAATATTCCTCATTTTTTCTAACCTTTCCATTAAGAGAAAATGTTTTTGTGAAATTTTTTTTTCGTATATAAGTTATTCAAATCGATTATCAACAAGTTTGATAGAATTTTGAAAATTTTGACGTTTTCGAAGTTAACGTAGAAATTTTGACATATCTTTTATCCCGGAAGATGGGCCTTTTTAAAAATAAGCCAAAATTTTGGGATATGGGAATCCCATAATGGGATTGATCCGACTCAGTTTTATAACAAGGCAATTTGCGCTTATTGATCATGCAACGTATAGTCCGACAAAATTAAAATTTGATATGGTTTTTTTTCCAAAAATTATAGGGTGAGCTGTTCGGCGGATTGCAACATCTTTAGAGTGTACATTTATTGTCGAAAAAATTAAATATTGATTGTTTTTGCTTTATCTTACAAAAATGAATACAATTTTAAATGTGAAATACAAAATCTTTACGGAGTACCCGACGAACAATATATACATCTCTGCGCTCAGACATTATTGAAAACTAATTTCAACTTTATTCTCAATTATGTTATCGGTTTCATTCCAAAAAAATTGGAAAAAAACATTTTTGATATAAAACTTTTTCCAAAATTTTCTATTTTTTCTAATTATAATTTTTATCCCAAAACTTTCAAAGTTTTAATCCGTTGACACTCATTTTGATTGCATTTGTTCACTCTGGATTTGATCTTAAGAATCAAAATAAAAAAATTTAATTTTCGAAAATTGTAATGTTTTCTTAGATCCTGAAAATCAAGGTCGGCGACGAAGATTATATCGCGGGAACCATATCCTTTTTCCAACGGAACTCCATCTCAAAAACGTTTACTATTACTATAGCGCGTGTTCGAATTCCACTGATGTTGTCTGGTGATTGTCTTAGTGACTGCTTGAGTGATTACACTCCGATAAAATTTAGCGGTTCCATTATCAAGACCCTTGCCTATAATCATTCTCAAGACAATCACTGGGACAACATGAATTGGATTCGAACATGCGCTATAGAGATATTAAACATGTTTGAGATGAAGTTCCGTTGGGAAAAGCATCATGGAAGAATCTTAATTTTTGCTGCATTCGAAATTTTGTTAACGTTTTGCTTACAAAATAATTCAAAAGTTTTAATTTTGACCAAAAAACTCATAAATTTGCAAAATTTCAGTTTTTCTATAACTATTTCCCCAAAAAATGACTGAAAATCTTTATAAAGACATCGGTTTCGACAAATTTTTCTTCCTTTTAAATTTTTACTACTGATACCTTATAAATATGGAAAAAAAATTCAAATATAATTTTGCAAACCTAGGAAAAAGATATTTTTTGCCAAATTTTGAAGTAACTCAAACTTCGACCGCGCATAAAAACATAATCATTAAACGTAGCAACATTAGAAGCGCATTTAAGGGGGGCTCAACGGTTTTTTATTACAGGCTATGGACATTTTAAATGCACCAAATAGCCCCAGGAAGGCGACAAAATGCATTTATGCTCATATCATAAAAAAANAAAAAAATTCGAGATTTTTCTCAAAATTTTCGAGTTTTTTTCAAATTTTTCTAAGTATTTTTTTGAGAGAAAGTACATAAACCTTAATTTTAAATAAAAATGCTTAAAATAAGTAAAAGTGGTTAGCACATTCTACCTTAGTTTTGCAGGAGCTTCAATTTGAGGGTAGTTTCGGTACAATTGGATAAGAATAATTTTCTAGAAACTCCAAAAATTGACTTCCGGTTGAACTAAAATGCATTTTTCTATTTATAGGAGCATATTTCAAAAATAAATTTTCAACCTGAAGTTTAGAAGCCATGCGAATCTGACTTATACTAAGTTTTAAAAACATTCTACCGAGTCGTTTTTGAGAAAATTTCGTTTCAATTTAAAATTTTAGCGTTTTCATGATTCTAGAATATATCGGATGAAAATTTCGACTTGACGTGAGCAGAGTTTTCATTTGGTGGCCTTTTCAACTTAATCGGATCAACTTTATTTTTTTAGAAATCTGAAAAATTGACATCCGGTTGAAAATGGCATTTTATATAAATAGAAGCATATTTCGGGAAACCTATTTCACCAGGAATGAAGCTGACAAATTTCTCCAACTAATTATAAATTAAAAGAAAAATTACCTAGTCATTTTTGAGAAAATTAAGCTTTTAATTGAGAAATCTCACAAAAAACAGTTTTTCATAATTCCAGAACAAGTCCGATCGGAATTTCTAAAAAATCTTTCTTTTATAGACCAAGTACAAGTCATTATTCATACAAGATTTGATGAAATTCCATCCAGCCGTTTTTGAGAAAAAAGGCATTAAAGACAAAATAAGTGTTCTAGAATTGTCCCTCCACCTGCTGCTGTGGTGCTCAAAAAATATTTGTTTTAATCACAATCGGGAGCAGAAAGATAGATCTGCACATAATACTTTTCAGGATTTTTATAACTTGTTCTGTTTCATTCTGAGCGCTGATCTAAAAGTTTAAAAACCGTTGAGTACCCCCTTAAATCATGAGCTTGCAATTTTCAGAATGTGCTTATTTTCCTGAAAAGAGTGTTAATTGTGCTCCAAATGAGATTGAACTAGCGCCCTGGGTACCAAAAACAGCCACTTTGAAGACTTTATCAGTAATTTTAGGCTAATTTAATAAAAAAAAACTTAGCGCATAACTTTTTTCAACTAACAAATTTATGTATCCTTACAAAAAAAATGAAAATTCTGTTAATACATCGCTAAATGAAATTGAACCAGTAAAAGTCTAAAATTTATTTTTGAACCGTTACTAATACCGGTACGATCATACAAAAAACTTTTAGTAATTTTTCAAAAAATTTGGACAAATATCTCCTCGGTCTTAACATATGAAATTCGAGGGACGGTCATTCAGCTCAGCACAGACCCGTAAAAATCCCTTAATGGTCTCTGGTACTCTCTTAAGGTCGAAAAAGTCTCTTTAAAGTCGGAAAATTAAGTTGGTGACTGACTTTAAGATAGCCTAGGCTATCTATAGCGAGAGCTATCAACGCTTCAACAATAAAAAAATTGCCAATCCGTTGTAAAAAAAGAAGATGATTTAGATTGACCGGAAAACTTAATAGGAAAATTAAGAGTGAGCTTTTAATTGCTCAAAATTTTGGTAAAATACTTAAGTATTTTCAAATCAAATGCTATTTTTAGGTTTAACCAAATAATTTGCATTTTTTTGAGAATTAACGTGACATGAATTTAGTTTGCCCTAAATTCTTACTGACATTTTATTTGATACTGAATAAACTCAAAGGGAGTCCAAGTTTCCGGGTTAAATTCGGGACAAGGGCCCATTAAAAGTAAATGATACTTAAAATGGGCTCTGTTCCCAGATTCAATTCATATTTATTCAAGCAACACATTTCCAAATTCACCTAATTGATAACCGACTCAAATCGGTAAATTCCAGATCACTAGACCCGGAAGCTGTTATATTTCAGCAATATATGAGAGTTTCCAGGTGATATGATATCACCAATAAAAACTTTTACATAATATTATACAATTATTTTATTCAAAGAATTCAATTTGACACAATCAAACTTAAATTATATAAATTTAACATCGTCCTCTCTTCAGGAGAGTGATGAGGACTCAGGGCATGTTCCACGCCGAATGGGGTCTCATGAGGTAAGATATTGGCCGCACAATTTTCTATTACATAATTACGGGGTGTGGCCAATTTTTGTTTGCCATTAAATTGCCGCCAATACCAACTTAAATTTCATTTTTTTGTAAATATGGGTAAAAAGCTGATATTTTCGTTCACAATCATATTTTCGGTTTTTAACGGTATTTTTTAAAATAAAAAAAATAATTTCAGAATAACTTATTTTGAAATTGGGATTTTTTGAGGCTAAATATTCGTTTTTGTGGATATTTTTAAAGAAATTTTAACTATAAACATAATCGAATTTAATTTTTTACTTATTTTTTCTCAATTTCGCCTAAATAAATATTTTACGGAAAAAAAAATATAATATATTGATCTCAAGGTGTTTTACTATTTTGGCGTTTTACTGTCACCCCCGGGAATGACTTTCACTTTTTCGGGCTTCTTACAAGCTTTCGCGCGTGAGTCACGCGGCGTGACACTTATGCTTTTTTCATGAATCAAGTTTTTTATTGAGCTTTCGCTTACATCCAAAATCTTTCGTTTCCTGATTGTTTGTTGCGATCACTTTAAGTTTATTTATATGATTCATGATAATTGACCGATAAAAGTTCGAATTAACAAAAACTTTTCCAAAAATTAAGTATTGGTGCCCCGCGAGTTCTCAGATTTTTATTTAAAATTCTGAATTATAAAGCAGTTTGACTGCTGCATTCAGTTGGGAAATATCATATCGGATATGAAATATCCTGAAATTTGATTTTTGCAATCTTAATTTCGCCTCCGTTTTATTGACCTTGGAAAACTCAATAGTCGAATGAAAAAACGTCTGAATTGTACAGTCATCTTCTTCTCAACCTTATTTATCCCGGAAATAATTTTAAAAAATGGTTGAGCTTCATGTGCCTTAATCACACTTTTGTTAATATCCCGGCTCTGTTACTTCAAAACACACTACGTTTGCTCATCAGATCCGAGATATTTTAAAAAGTGTGATAAACGGATATCTGAAAAGTTATATTGGTTCCAATCGGTTTAGGTTATTGGATCTCTTAATTATAATCACGTTTCCTCAGTTTTTCCTTGATAATTACATTACAGATATATCATTGTACTAAATTGGGGGTGAAAACGTACGTTAACCGTGATTATCTTCATTGATTTCTAAAGAAAATCCAATAAATCATGCGGAAAATGTCATCACATTCAGAAATTGCAGTAACTGGGCCAAGCGAATATAAGTATTATTCACTGTATTTTTTAAACAACTTGTTAATGCAATAAAGCGAAACGTCGTAAAGATATTTAAATTAAATAATGTTATATATTAAAGTCACTTAGGGAATTAATAAATGAAATCGAATATTTAAGTAATAAAAAAATTTGTAAAATTGCTAGGTCACTTGGTGATGTTCCTCATAACATAGATAAGAATTCAAAGAGATAACTTTCAGAAATATGTGGCGATTAGCCACTAACGATCAACATTAACAGTTACAGTAACCATCTATTGTTTATTCCGCTTTAATCATTGAAAAAACATTTGACTATGAAATGACAGGGGAAATTTTGAATACAATTTAGGTGTTTTTTTAATTTTTTGTCTTGAGATTGCCGAAAATTGTTATAAGAGCTCCGTCTAGGTAGCATTTCCGCCCTTATTCTAAATAAAATTAACTCGCAGCATCATAAATGCAACATTAAATTTTTATTCTTTTCTGTTATTATTCTCAAAAATTTTGGCAAATTTTGGTTTACATCTGTTTGTGTTGAACTTGAAATCTTGTTAAAACCTCCCATCTTTGATAATTTTAATTCTTGGTTTCTGCTAACGGTTTCGTTTATTAAAACATAATCATGCATTTTAACAATAAATTTTTTTAAATGAAACACAGAAGACAAGTTCAGCAATATTCTAGAGTTTTTGAAAATTAATGCTGAATTAAAAAAATATATTTGCCCTGTTTCAAAATAAACAAAAATATTTCCATCTTTGATAATGATAAATAAATCGAAATATTGGATAGAAATTTTTTATCATAAGAATTAACTTAATTGATTCCGCCAACAGACTAAAGCAAAAATTAGCAAAAATGTTCTGAAAATTATTTTCTCTGACTCTCTGAATTTTTCTGTCTGCTTGTTTGCAGTTGAACTTAAAATGCGAAAATAAATTTCAAAGTCATTGCATCGCTTCAAAAAGATGGTCTCGGGTCCTTTTTAATTTTTTCTTTCAGTTTTTTGAAAAGTTTTGGTGTCACCCAGGGACCCTGGGCCAGGGTGTATCAAAGTTTAGCATATCATATTTTAGCAGTTGGTTGAAAATGCATGCAATGTGGTAGAAATGAAATTCAAAAATTTCAGATTCCTTGGTATTCTAGAAGATTTAATTTTGACCAGATTTTTTACTTTTTGTTAAGCAACCTAAAATATCAACGAAATTTTCAAGAATATTTTTCTTCTTAAATTTTGAAAAATTCATTTTTCGTTAATCTAATATCAAATTATCTAAAATTATTAAAAACTTATTATCAGAGTAAATTAAGCCGGAATGAGAGGGCATATTTTCAATGTTTTTGGCAAAGTTTGAAAAAAATTGATATGAAAGCAAAAAATGAGCATGTTTTTAAAAAATTAGTTGGTTAAAAACACAGTAATTATTATTTTGGAACAGCTGAACTTTAAATTTTTGAATCATTCACCGTCAAAGATTACCTGTAAAGGCAAAAAATTAATATTTGAGGCGATTGAGGGTAATATCCAATTCGCTCTATGATGCCGATTGTGTCCATAATTGAGTCATGGTTGCTTTTACTGCCAGAAGAAAAATAAGTTAAATAAATTTTTTGGTAATATATTCAAAACGATGCAATAACTTTGAATTAACCTTGCCATTATCCTCAGATCACCAACTGTATTGACAAAAATGAGCGAACTTTTGTTCAATTTTGATCCGTTCGTTCACGACATAAATTAACTGGGTCCAATCACTGATTTGTTTGGTATGGAGCTCTGATTTTTGTGCCCAAAAAAAATACCGAAAGTTTTCTAAGCCGCGAGACTCCAAACGAAAGTTTTCGCGACATCACGTACTAAATCAACTTTTGAGCCGCAATTATCTTGTGGAAATTACCTCTTTCCATCAATTTTGAAAATAAAAGTAACAAAAGTGCGATCAAAGTTTGAATGATCGTGTAAATGTGAAGCGTATTTTGTGTATAAAATATTTATATTTGATTATTTTGCAGTATTAACATGAAATATTTTGATTGATAGTAGACAGTTTTTAATAATTTACGACATATGATGACTGGAAAACATGTTTCTTCGATAGTCCCTTTTATTATACATTTTTCGTTGTATTGTTCTTCCGGCGGAATCTTGAAGCCGCATATACATCAACAAATTTCTCAACCCCGCGGCCGATTGGATCCGTGATTTTAGATTAACAAAATTTTGTTGCGAATAATTTGCTGCCACAAAATTAAAGAGCGTCAATATAAGGACAATAAGTCGCATCTTGGTATTTTAAAATTTTTTATGATTTGAATCTTGCGATATACTATTGATAGTTTTCTGAATTCCTTATATATGGTGCGCGCTCGATTGTGGCGAGACGGCGCCGCGACGTTAGAGCTGTGAAATTACACGGACAAACATAACTTTGTTTTTGGTATCGCCTTTTCTGAAATAAAGCGGCAATAAAGCAGATATGCATTCACGCGATAAAATTTTAATTTAATTAATTATCTTGGTAATAATTACCTATTCATCTGAGTTTTTTGCTCATTTTCGGGTTTAACTTTTTATCAGCTACTGAGAAATACGGTTAAATTGAATAATAAATATTATCACTTAATTATTTATTTTGCAACGTTTTGCTTGTGCATCTTCAGGGTCAAAGTTTTCAAATAATATAGAATAGAACTGAATAATACCAAATTTTTATTTACCAATTTTGATTTACCAAATTTAGACCCCAAAATTCTTACTATAGTGAGTTATGATGCCGTCAAGTTATTTACTAATGTAAACACAAATCGTGTTGTATCCCATGTTCTCCATACCATCTATAAATCGCCTGATCTTTATTTTAAAGAGAAGGACGAGAACGGGAAACGTTACGAAATCGCAAGCGGATCTAATTTTAAAATTTTCATCCGAAACGTTTTGAAAAACTTCAATGTTTTTCAAAACAACCTTGGGTATTATAGACAAATCGGTAGTCTCGCAATGGGATGGCAAAAATATGCTGATGACAATCTATGCATATGAAGGAAGGATTCAGTTGACCTTCTTCAAAATAGAATAAACGCTACGGATGAAAATTTGAAATTTCAAGTTGAAAAACTTTATAATGACGAAATCAAATTTTTAGACGCAAGAATTTTTCTTGAAAGTGGTCAACTAAAATTTCGAAAATTTTTCAAAAAGACGAAAACACAGTCACCACAAATCTTCGGCTATCTTTTTCATACATTGTATAAAATTGGTTCTTTAGATTTTTGTGTTCAGTAGCACAAGATCTTTCTTTTGACTTCACTTTTAAGATATTTCAAGAAAAAATTAATCTGAAATTTGGAAAAATTCACTTCCGGTATGACAAAAATCAAATTTTTTAGAATAAAAGACCAAGTTAAATGAATTTTACATGGATGAAAGGACGAGTTATTTGATGTTTGGGCAAAGTTTGAAGGGGATTGATACAATAGTATTTCGAAATTATGAAACTGCTGACTCAAATTTTTCAGAAATTTGTCCACCCTCAGCCTCAAACGTTAAAAGTTATCTGTATTCTCAAAAATTAAGGTCTTTCTGATAAACCGTCTTCTAAAAAATGCCTAAAAACAACTTTTTTCAATGCGGGAAAAAAGACCCCCGAGCAGGGATCGGATTTTTCCGGGTCGCCGGGTCGGAAATTTCGACCCGGAACGCAGGTCGGGTCGGGTCAGGTCGGTACCGACCCGACC
>SCLH01000203.1:555600-572670 GCA_004367855.1 Oikopleura vanhoeffeni
CGGTGTATTAATTTCAATATAATATTGACAATATTTCCCGCATTTGTTGTCGAATGCAAAGTTTTTTTGAGTTTCTTTTAACTTTTCGTTCTGATTATAAATTTAGATTTAAATTAAGCTGATTAACTCCCAGAGTTACTAAAATAAAAGTGTTCTAGACTTTAAGGGCCTTGCTGCATTTTGACAGATTTGCACTTTTCATTTTTTCTCTCTTGACGGGAAACTTTTGGCCACTTCAAAATTTTTGGATAAAAACTTTTTCGTACGAAAGTAAGCACTTTCGAGCTTACTTCGTATTATCTGATTTTTTAAGATCGATCAATTTCACTATATAAATTGTCTTTTGAAAAAATACTCAAAAAACGGGAGATTTCGGTTGAAGGCGTTGAGATCAAATTAATTTTTAATCAGTAACCGGAAAAAGACCGTCTCGACCTACGAGTTCAATTTATTTTATTGAGTTTCATACTAGTTCTACGTCAAAAACAAAAAACTATAAATTTCCAAAAAATAAGAAAACAATTCGAAATTTTGGCTCATCGTAAGAAATATTTTTTAACATGAGATGAAAAAAATAGATTAAATTCGGTGGTTGAGACGGCTTAAGAATTTTGGCTCAGTTGGGGTTCTATAGGCAAAATGCGACTTTTTGAATGCTTAGATTTCTTCGCAAGAGACATAGGAAAGAGAAGAAACATTCTGATCTTAGTTGTTCGTAATTCTGGAAAGACGTTTTTGATCATATCTTTAGAAATAGCATGTGTTGAACCAAGCCGGTTAAATGTAGTTACCGAGAGCAAAATCTGAAAAAAAGGATTTTCCTTTGAAGAAAGTTGAATAGCTGCGAAATTCAAAGGCGGCAAAACTGTTGTCCTTTTTTAATTTCTCACTAAAAAGGGATCAAACTGGCAAAAGGACTGTTTTTGTGCTATTTTTGCACGGAAAGTTGTATTTTTTTTCATGCTACATGGCAAACTATTTTTCCGTGCACTCAAGTTTTGTATATAATTGTTAACAAAACTGTTGTGCCTGATTTAACGATTTCATTTTGAACCCGCGAGTACGATTTGAAAATTTATTTTTGACTCCAATTCGTCCAATCAGTTTTTTTTAAGACAAACGATTCGTTAGTTAAATGTTTTGGAAACGGTATTATAACTCATGACCAAATATTTAACCGTTCGAGCGTAGAGCAAGAAAAGATTTTTTATTTTCGACACAACGCAAATTTTAATATATTTTTCCGAAAATTTTGGTAATGTTTTATTAATTTTTTGAGTTTATATGCACTAAAAAAGCCAAGTTGAGTTTAAAAATCATAATCAAGACCTCTAGCTCTTTTAGTTCAAAAGATACGACTTGCCTATAGAACCTATATAACTCAAAATAAGCTTGTTATCAAATTTTATGGAAAAAATTCCAATTGTAAATTTTTTCAAATTTTTAATTATCTTCTATATAAATTGAAACACATCACGTGAGAGAATAAATTCTAAAATCCCAGTCAAATAACTCCCTATCTTCACGACAAAAGATCACTCTGGGCTGCTATTCAGACCCCTTAACCCCGTGTGAAGCACCAGAAAAAAGCTTCCGCCAAACGGCCACCCGCACCTAATACTCAGCGCTGACCTTCACACCGCGTACCTTACAGAAAGCCAACGTACGGCTTAGCGCTTTACTTTTCTTTCTCCATAAGGGAAGTTCAAACGATATATTTTTCTCGGCATCGCACTTAATTCCTAGCAATTTTGTATCTTTGTCTCTAGAAAATTTCTGATAAAGAGCAACGGTACAGGCATGATCACGTGATACAAGCTTACAGTAGTGTTCACAAATTATTTTGGTATTGGAATCGATTCCACAGGATCTGCCCTATGTCTCGTCATTTGTTTGATTTTGATTTATATATAATCCAATTCAAATTATTTTTAAAGGGCTTTAAAATTTTTGATTGAAAAAATACACAATTTTTAATAACAATTGGTTTATTTTCGCTATAAGCAGATAAGTACACTTCGATATTAGTTTCGGGTCGAATACTAATCAAGTGACTCTGTGGACAATATTAGATTGCTCCGAATTAATTTTTTATAATTAAATATTTTCGTGAAATAATTAAAAATTGAAAATTTTTGAATATCATTTGAAAATATCTGTTCCTTGTATACCATTAGATCTCTTGTTTTTGAGTGTCACACCATGGAACAAAACACTTTCCTTTAAAATGGTATTTTCAAATTTTAGTTGACGCAATAGGTCGCATTTAAGTTAAATTTATTTTCTAGAGGTAAAAGGATTGGGAAAAATCTCAAAATTCACCCTCCGTAAAATTTGGAACAAGAATTTTCCAAAAAAAATAAAGCCACTTTTTTGAAATCCTTGCAAAATTCTTCTATAATGTATTCGAACGGAGACAATTCTAACGAGGTTTTTTTCGCATATTTTTAGATGCTTTAAATAGTGCAGTACAACTATATATAGGTGTTGTGCTCACAGGGTTAAGTGTTATAATTTATTTTCATTTTTGATTAACAAGGTACTCAATCGATTTCTCCCAAACTGCAGTTTCGTTACGAAAATTAAAATTCGGGGTACAGACAAGAGCGACAAAACAAAACGAGGACAGATTTGAATAAAATAAATTGCCGCATTATCAATATTTTCAGCCAGTGATTCTATTCAAAAAATTCTCAAATTTTTGAAAAAAGTTTATCAAAAAGTCTAATTCGAACTCACAACTTTTTAATGATTTTATGTGAAAATGGGTCTTTACAATTATCTACAGAGTTCAGTCTGATAAATATAATCAGATTTTCTCGAGAGAAGTGTAAAACGTCAAATAATTAAATTCGAACGCTTTCAAGATTATGAAATAATATTCGAAAATAACTTATTAGCGAGCTGTAGCTCTGTGAACCGTATAGACCCACTTTTCTTACGACACTTGATTTGACTCATATTATATGAGTCATATAGTATTATTCTTAATATACTTTTTAACTACAAAATTTTCGAGTAATTGCTTTCTGAGAAAACTTTGAGTTCGAATTAAACTTATCGAATTCGACAAATCATGAAAATTTTATGAAAAAAGTTCCAAACATTATAAAAAAACCCCTTATTTTTGTTCAAATTTTTTTACAGTTTTTGTTCGAATCAACGAAAAAAAAACTTTCAGAAACAGCCACTTTAACCTTTCGGTTAGATGACCACATATTTTTTATATGCTATTTGAAAAATCATCTGACATTTTTTCGGGATTTTCGGTCGAAACTATTTGGAATAATTTTTAAAATTTTCCTCATCTCTTTTTCAAAATTTTTTAAACTAATTTTTTTGGAATCCTTAGCTGGAAATATTTGTAATGGCTACTTTCACAATATTTGAATATGTCTCCGTTTTGTTTTTTCGCTCTTTATTTTTTAGACAATTTTAAAACTTAATTGTCAAAAGATTTAGTACAAAGAAAAGTGGTCCTACGAATTTATTTCCAAATGTTAACACAACTAGCTCAGATTGGACTGACATTGCTCCAATCTAAATTTTGGTATTAAACCTTTTTGCGGCTTTGTATCTTATACAGGATTTTTGTTCAAAAACTTTTTAATACTCTGAATCATACTTTTTTAAACGAAACTACGGATCGGCAGAAATACTCCAAAGCCCTCATTATCTGGAATAAATAAAAAAATTTAACACCCAAACTTCCCAATGTAGAAAGATATTACTTTCGATGTGGTAAAATTTTGATTTTTTCCGTCTTTTTCACAAATTTCAATTATTGATTATAACGTAGAAATCTTATAAAATCAAATTTAATAAATCTGAGCTTGTGGTCGAGAGCGTATTTAAGGGCTCCTGAGTAATACATAAAAAATGAAAAATTTAACTGTTATTTAGACACCATGGAAGCAAACGCGCGTTTTTTGAGTGTTTTTTCAAAAGTAGATTTAAAAAGTAAAAATAATTGATTTGAAGTAAATCAGATTTTAAAAAGTGAGCTTAAAAGTGCCAACTTATGTTCAAAAACGTTTTTATTCGAAAATTCGGAGTGCCAAAAAGTTTCTTATCAAGAGCAAAAATTCGAAAAAAGTGCAAATCTGTCAAAATGCACCGAGGACCTTAAATTAAATAATACAAAAAAACGGAAACCGTTACTCTGGGATTTAAAATTTGCAGAGAGGATTGTCAATAAATTGACATTAATCCAGAAAATTTGTTTTGGTCTTAAATTAAGGCACTTTGAATACTATTGAATCATCAATCAAATATTTATATAATACAGTTAATATTAGAAATCATAGTTATTTTAGTTTTTGTATCCAGTTTCAAGTTTGACCTTTAGTAACAAAATATGGTTCCGTACAAATTCAAATAGAAATATAAAGATAAAAACATGAAAAAAGTTGTTTTTCCAAGTTCCTATTTTTCATAACATTTTCAGAACTGCTAAAAAGTTATAAGAAATATCTGTAACAGTATTTAAAAAAGTACTTTTAAGTACATGTAATTGTATATTCAATTTTTCTGCTTGCGACAAGAGCAAAAATAATCATTTGATGTTTTTGTTCCAACTATTGAGTTCTCGAGGCCCTTCCTGCTATATCTATATAAACAAAATAATATACTTATGTCAGCCGAAAAAAACAACAAAGAGATCCTGTGACCAAAAAAATGGGATCTTACCCGTATGTTTTCATGCTCACGTAAGAAAAATAAAAATTGTGCAAACTGCACGTATACATTAATAATAATGATACAATAATTATCAAACAATATGTAACCTTTCTGTTCTAGAAAAAAAAGTCTCGAGAATAAACTAAAGAGAACGTTAACATGTTTGATCAATTTATATTTTGGAATCGTGCTCATTTTTGACAAAGTTTTTTTGATTGAACATATTTATTCAGACATGTTTATCAGAGACTTTCGTCTTTATACATCCCTTATTCACTATGATCACATAAACCATTTCATGTTTTCATAAGAACAAATATGACGTTAACGATATGACGAGAAAATTTTAATTTATTTTTTTGACTACTCTTGAAATAATACGCGAGACATTATTTTTGACATCCATTTTACTCAGAATTTTGAAAGTCTAAAGTTTTTTGGACAAGAGTGACATAATTTTTCATTCATGCGCCGTCTGATTATATTTTTTTAAATAATTTTCAATTAAAATTTTGAAATTTCAAATTTTTTTTAATAAGTTTGTGCTTTCGGAGTGTTCCCTAGCAGGTGCTATTTTAACATCCAACGGTACCCTACAAACAGTACGAGTCGTACTGTACGACCACTATGCATTTAAAAAGCATATCAAAGTGTTAACTTATTGTAATATTTTTTATTCAACATGAACAATTCAATAATTTTTATAGATCCATTCAAGAACTATTGAGTGCTCAATGAATTCCAGTTATTTTATAAGAGTTTTCGAAGTAATTTGAAAATGATTTCCAATTATTTAAAATAATTATGCTAAGGCCTTTAAAATTATTAAAATGCCTTAAAATTATAAATTGGTCTTTAATAATGATTTTAATACCTTATTGATTTTGTGAATGTAAATTTAATGCTGATCGCTGTCAATAAGAACCAATTTTTGATTATATCTGCATAATTTCACATAAATTTCGAGTTGCCGTTTTTGTCATTTGCGCTAAAGTCGTGCGTTTTGGGGTGATCCCCGATAGAACGAACCCATAAGACATTTGTTGCTTTGCCTGTGGTTTTAGCTTAATTTTTCCAGCTGAGAATTAATGAGAATTCTATATAAAAAATCAAACTGACTAAAGTAAACAATCGAATACTATATATGGTTCCAAATTAAGCTATTTTTTCTGAAATTTCAGTTCTCGTACAGCCTTAATTTAATGCAAGGATGAAAAATGCCAGGAGTAGGCATCAATGAACAAAGTTCATAATCACAGATTCATCGGAATCTGAATTCTGAAACGTAGGATAATAACCGGAGTCAAGAAAATGTCAGACAAAATGTCAAGAGAATGTTACTCGCAAGATTTGATATTTATATTTGTTGACTATCCGCTTAGTTTATAATTTGTGAGTAACGAAGATTTGAACCACTTTTTGAGATTTTGCTTAACCTTTGTTAACTATTGCAGAATATTTTTTTTATTATTTTTGAAGCGTTGATGCCGAAATATTCAGCTGGTCGGGAATTGAGTGAAGTTGAATTATTTCAATTTCTTTCAGAATCATTTATATTATCGAAAATTTTAAGCACAGTTATAAAAAATATTTATGATGAAGTAGAAACTGATAGTCAATATTTATATTTTCATTATCTATACTGGCTTTTAATTTTAATTATAATTAAACAGGAAGAAGATGTTTGATATCGGCAAGGCCAGTTTTGAAAAGCTATGTTTTGGTCAAGGCAAGCTAGATTTGCATAAATTCGGCAAGCTTGGTATCAGCAAATCTGTAAAAAAATTAAAAATTTTCAGTTTCCAGACAAATAATGCAATTTAAATATAAATTTTGCAAATGATCATATCAACATAGAATAAATGTTAATTTTTAAGTTTTCCAGGAATCCCTTATTTTTTAAAGAAAATCTGCCATGATAAGCTTTCAATTCAAAGCAGTGACAGAAATTAATATTCGATTTCAATGCCATTCCACAAAAGTGGTGTGCAAAAACTTACTTTAATGTTTTAATTTCCTTTATTTAGCATGCAACTTTTCAGTGTAAATTATGGTGTTGTCTCGATCACGCCAGAAGTTAGTTCAAATCAGTTGAGAAATTTAAATTGTGATTTATTTTTACTATTCCGAAAGCCACATTTGCTTGCTCGGATAAGTCTACAAGAAGATAATCCATAAACGTGATTCATTATATATATACAGCATAAATAACATGTAGAACATATCATCACACGTTATGTAAAATACAATTTAGTGGGATATGCATGTTTCTCTATGCTGTACGGAAATTGGTTAATATGCGGATGTAATTGATCACCGTTGCGCACAATGATACTTGAATTAACCATCATTTGACAAATAATCATTTTTTAGAGTAAATTATAAATCTGGCTTACAATGTAGAGTTGTAGCATAATATTGAACTTAAGGGGGTGGCTGTGATGTGGCGGACTGGGATCAAATGAAAAAATGTACCGGTCTGCCGCATCGCTCCTACCTCCTTAAACTAACTACATATTTTAATTATATTTTAATTAAAAATTAAGAATTATACTTTGTTTATGAATACAACCTACCGTCTTATATCTTGTTTTGAAGTGACGGGTATATTGGTACTTGCGAAAAATTCAGTTAACCATAACAAATGCTTTCATCGGGTTGAAATGGTTAAATTTGTTTTGAAAGAAAAGAAACAAGGATTGATGATAACTTTTTATCAGAAATCTCATGGTCTCTTACAAAATGTATAGTAAATACTTACTATGGTTGCATTTTAGGTAGTGATTCAATATATGTTATGACTAAATAAACTATTAATAATTACTTTTTGAAGGGTCAATATTGCCAGTATTGACCTATACNTAAAGTAAACAATCGAATACTATATATGGTTCCAAATTAAGCTATTTTTTCTGAAATTTCAGTTCTCGTACAGCCTTAATTTAATGCAAGGATGAAAAATGCCAGGAGTAGGCATCAATGAACAAAGTTCATAATCACAGATTCATCGGAATCTGAATTCTGAAACGTAGGATAATAACCGGAGTCAAGAAAATGTCAGACAAAATGTCAAGAGAATGTTACTCGCAAGATTTGATATTTATATTTGTTGACTATCCGCGTAGTTTATAATTTGTGAGTAACGAAGATTTGAACCACTTTTTGAGATTTTGCTTAACCTTTGTTAACTATTGCAGAATATTTTTTTTAGTATTTTCGAAGCGTTGATGCCGAAATATTCAGCTGGTCGGTGATTGAGTAAAGTTGAACTATTTCAATTTCTTATCAGAATCATTTATATTATTGAAAATTTTAATAACAGTTATAAAAAATTTTTATGATGAAGTAGAAACTGATAGTCAATATTTAAATTATATATACTGGCTTTTAATTTCAATTATAATTAAACAAGAAGAAGATGTTTGATATCGGCAAGGCTAGTTTTGAAAAGCTATGTATTGGTCAAGGCAAGCTAGATTTGCATAAATTCGGCAAGCTTGGTATCAGCAAATACGTAAAAAAATTAAAAATTTTCAGTTTCCAGACAAATAATGCAATTAAAATATAAATTTTGCAAATGATCATATAAACATAGAATTAATGTTAATTTTTAAGTTTTCCGAGAATTCCTTATTTTATTAATAAAATCTGCCATGATAAGCTTTCAATTCAAGGCAGTGACAGAAATTAATATTCGAATCCAATGCCATTCCACAAAAGTGGTGTGCAAAAACTTAATTCGATGTTATAATTTCCTTTATTTAGCATGCAACTTTTCAGTCTAAATTATGGTGTTGTCTCGATCACGCCAGAAGTTAGTTCAAATCATTTAAGAAATTTAAATTATGATTTATTTTTATTATTCCGAAAGCCACATTTGCTTGCTCGGATAAGTCTACAAGAAGATAATGCATAAACGTGATTCCTTTTATATATACAGCATAAATAACCTGTAGAACATATCATCACACGTTATGTAAAATACAATTAAGTGGCATATGCATGTTTCTCTATGCTGTACGGAAATTGGTTAATATGCGGATGTAATTGATCACCGTTGCGCGCAATGATACTTAAATTAACCATTATTTGACAAATAATCATTCTAGGCAGCGCAACATCTGCATCTATCATCAGAAACACATATGATATAAAGTTAATAACTCGCTTTTAAAAGATCTTAATAATTTTCAAAGTTTCAGGGCTAAATTAATGATTATGCATTTAAAATGATATGATTTTGAGCATGGGTACAGGTTTTTATTTCGAAGTTGTCTACAAAAAAATCTTATCAAATTTTTTGGCCTATAAAATTATTCTTATTTTTTTGTGAATGTGAAAATTAAAATTTATGTGTGCCCTGTAAAAAACAAACAAAAATGATGCCCGAATCGAAATGCTCTTGAGTCGTTTTCGTGGAACCACAAAATGCTTCATAGTGATTATTTCGAAAACAGTTAAATGACCATCTTCGAATTCAGTCTCCACAAATTCTAATTCATATTGTTAACTGTTTTTATATTGATCTTCTTAACATATAAGTTATTCATTGTTTGTAGAAAAACATCCGTATCGGAAAAATTTTAATAAACTTCGGTATGAAAAAACATTCAGCACGATGCACACGACAATATGCGTAGAAATAATTGGCTTTCGTTATGACTAATTTATTACTCACGTTCTTTTTGAAGCGTTTCACCTGCCCCGCTTAAATAAGTAACGATTGGCACCATGGATCTAGGAGCAGCGTGTTGGCCGTATAACAAAAAATGAATGAAAAAACAAACAAAAAATACAAAAATAATAAAAAAATGATGAAAATTTTTTAAAAATAGAAGAAAATGCAACTGTAACCTTCCCTATGTTCAAAACCGTAAAAGTTCAAAATTATGAGCCGACTAGCAAAGATTCATAACTGGGCATATAAAGTGTTTAAGTGTGAGTTATTGTAGACGGCCTTACCATGGCTGCAATAAACACCATAATAATAATAATGAGAGCTGCAACATTTATAGTTTGATATTCATGTTAGAACCAATCTTGAAGTGAACCTGGGCCATGTGCGAGAACTTCTTATAATCAAATTTGAAAAATCAGCTGAGAAGAAAGACGCGGTTTTTAATGACTTTTAATTTGATACTCAAGTCAGTTCGAATCAGTCTCACGAAATTAATTAAAACAATTAACATCTAGAAATAAATAATATATTATTAATGTCAAAATTTAAATTAATTTTTGTTAAGATAAAATTAATTGTTTAAAATAAAACAAGAGTCAGTTTCAGTCTCACAGTTTCTCATCTGTTTTGGAGGAAATCGATTAAGTTATTCCTTTCGAGTTCCTAAAAGCTTAAAATCTGCAAAACTCCAGATGTGTTAAAAAGCTTACAAATAGACTTATCTTTAAATTGAAATGTGACATCTATATATATTTTCTTAACTATGTCATTAAACATTTTATAGGCTATATCATACCGGACGACTGGAAGCAAACCGTGTTTAGTTGCCGATAAACGAATGATTAACATGATTGAAAGTTAGTTTGTGTCTACTTTTTTGTGATTGCATTATTATTCAAATGTGAGAAAATTATTTCCAGGAAGTTTTATTCGTCCAGCCGTATTTGTCCGAAACTGAGGCGAGACATAAATGTATCTCCTGTTAATGACTTCCTTATATTGGAAATATATGGGAAATATAATATCACCACTGAAAAGTAGACACTACCAACTTTGACTAACGTAAATTTTGAAAGTAAAGACTATCAAATTGATTATTTAAAGGTATTGACATTGAAATTTTCTTAACTCCCTTAGGCACGAATAGGATGTTCTTGAAAGATTCGGATTTCGCGATATATTGTACATATGAGAAAACCAAAAAATACATTTTTTTCAGAGTTTTCAAAAATTTTCTTGGAAAAAATGTTTTTTTGATTGGTCAAAAAACAACAGGTCATAAATCAGAATATGAACCAAAGGGTGTCTTTGCCATACTTAAATAAGGTTTATCATATAAAAAATAATATGTGTTAAATGGTTTTCATCAAAGTTCTCGGGATATTTGCGATACAAATTGCCGAAATCTCAAAATTACAAAAAAATAGGTGTATATTTGCTCTGGAACATATGAAAACTGGCGATAATTTTTTTCTAGATGGCTTTAAGGGGGTACTCATCGGTTTCTGACTTTTTAGATCGGAGCTCAGAACAAAACAGAACAAGTTATAGAAATTCTGAAAAGCCTAAAAGGAAGATCTATCCTTTTGCTTCCGACCAAAAGTAAAAACAGAGTTTTTTGAGCACCACAGCACCAAGTGGGAGGAGAGTTCTAGAACACTGATTTTGACTTCAATGTCTTTTATCTCGGAAACGGCTTAATGGAAATTGATTACACTTTGTAAGAATAACCATTACTACTACGTTGACAGTTATCGGAAATATTTTGCGAAAATTTCGATCGGACTTGTTCTAGAATAATGAAAAACTGTAATTTCATGATATTTTAGAATTTGTAGCTCAGTTTTCTCAAAAACGATTCGATACAATTTTTTTTAAATTTGTTATTATTAGGAGAAACATGTCTTCTCAATTTCTAGTGCAAAACTTTTTTTTAAACATCGCTCCTATTTATAGAAAATGGCAGATTAATTCAGCCGGAAGTCAATTTTCATGATTTCTAGAAAAAAAAATTTCATCGTATTGAGCTGTAAGTACCATCAAATTAAAGCGCATAGTCTACTGAACAAAAAATCTGCTTACGTCAGGTTGAAATTTTGATCCCTTTTATTCTAGAATCAAGAAAATGTAAAAATTCCAAACTGAAACGAAATTTTCTCGAAAACGATTCGATACATTTTTTTTTAAATTTTATATAATACGTGCAAACATGTCTTCTCAATTTCNAAACGATGACATAGGTCAGATCCTTGTGCATCGATTCCAATACCAAAATAATTTGTGAACACCACTGTAAGCTTGTATCACGTGATATGCTGTACCTTGCTCTTATCAGTAAATTTTTTAGAACTAAAAATCAAAATTCTAGAATATCAAATGTCGGATGCAAAAATATATCGTTTGAACTTCCTTATGCAAGAAAAAATGAAACTCTAACTACCTTGGGCTTTCTGTAATACGCGGTTGAACAGTCACCTATATATAGGTGTCGGTGCCTTGGCGGAACTTTTTTTTCTGTGCTCACACGGGTTAATGACTTCCTTATATTGGAAATATATGGGAAATATAATATCACCACTGAAAAGTAGACACTACCAACTTTGACTAACGTAAATTTTGAAAGTAAAGACTATCAAATTGATTATTTAAAGGTATTGACACTGAAAGACTGAAACACTGTTCTTGAAAGATTCGGATTTCGCGCTATATCCCTTTATCACCTTTTGGTTAGAATGCGTAGCCACAACGTTAAAATCACACGTTAAAAGGAGTAGTGGCTACGCATTCTAACCAAAAGGTGAGAAAGGGATATTGTAGATATGAGAAAACCAAAAAATACTTTTTTTTCAAAGTTTTCAAAAAATAACCAAAATTTCTTGGAAAAAATGTTTTTTTGATTGGTCAAAAAACAACAGGTCATAAATCAGAATATGAACCAAAGGATGTCTTTGCCATACTTTTATAAGGTTTATCATATAAAAAATAATATGTGTTCAATGGTTTTCATTATAGTTCTCGAGATATTTGCGATACAAATTGCCGAAATCTCAAAATTACAAATAAATAGGTGTATATTTGCTCTGGAACATATGAAAACTGGCGAGAATTTTTTTCTAGATGGCTTGAAAATGTTACGCGTTAAGAGGACTATCTTTTTAGCTTTTCAAATATCTCATCATCGGTTGTGATTAAATATATATTTTCAAATAACTGAAATTTTTACTACTTTTATCGGTATTTATGGCCTTTTGTATGATCGAGATTTATGATGAAAATTTATTTTAATTGATGTTTCATTGATTAATACACTTTAAATTCACTGATACACTAAATACAAAAAATACACTAAAAATTTCCAATTTTGGATAAATTCTTTTTTGGCAAATCAGAGGGCAGTATTTTTTCGAAAAAATTTCAGTTATTTGAAAATATATATTCAACCACAGCTTTACACGCTTTTTATTGGCTGGATCAAAAACCTATAACCAATCAGCGCGCAGCATTAAAAATTGCCTAAAACTGGTAACTTTAAACCTTTGTTGGAGATTTAATCACACCCGCTATGAAATTTTTGATTTGGTCGGTACGAGAGCATATCTTTCAAAAAATAATATAAATCCAACAAAAAAAGACGCTCGCAAAGTTTCTAAATGGTATGCGGGGAATCATTGAAAAGTTTCTCTGTTTTTAGGTAAATTTCCCGAATTTAATGAAATTTTATTTTTAAAATACTAATTTTCAAGGGGAAATATTGCAAATTGGATTATCATGTAAGCAAAAAAATTGATCAGTCAAGCATAATTGACCTAAATACATGAGTCCCGAACAAAAAATTTTCATAGGTTTTTTTCGACAGCAGCCTAGGCACATAGCCATTTAACTGTCGTCGATTATTTTGAAAAGCCCAGAATATTTAAAAACAATCGTAATGGAAATTCAAGATTAGAACCGGTGATAGAGTTTGTGATAAACTTTTGAAAATATATTTTTAACACATGTTAAATAAGGCGTTTAAATTAAATTTGAGACAAGTCTTTTAATGGTTTCTGATTTTTTTATAAATCAACTTTGTCTTTTATTTAAGTCGAAAACCAAGTGTGAAGTCCAAACTGTTTGGGGGACTAACGGACTCGTTTTTGTGACAAATTTTTTTTGATAAATTGAATCAAAAACGGCATTCGACCAATCAAAAAATGACCAATATATTTATTCTTTAGTATTCTCTCAAATTTGAAGCATAAACTGGGCATTTGCGAATGTGACAAGAAATTTCCAAAGCAGTAGAGTTTGTTCTGTGTTTTTCGGCTTATATACGAAAAAGATGATCTTTCCTGCATACAATAGACTTCAGGCACAGATACTTAAATTCATAAATGCAGTTGACGGTAATTATTTCGGAGCGAGATTGCTCGACCATTTTATGAAGGTTGCGCTGATTTTGATGCTTATGTGGGCAAATACCATGTAAACGTCGTGTTACACGACTCGTGTACGAAAGTTAGTTCTGTTATAAAATTTAAGGAATTTTAGGTTATAATTTCATCGTTTCTTTATTTGGAATCTTAGAAACAGCAACAAATGTCGTTTAATCTCAATTTGAATAAATTCATGTAAATCTTGTCCGTTTATTAAAGCAAATTATCATTGAAATCTGTGAAGATATGCGTTTTATGAACGCCGGATAATTTATCAAATTTCTTTCTGGATCATAAATCACCAAATTTAGACTCAATGAACTAGACACTTGAAATATATGATAAAGGAGGAATGAAGAAAATATTTATGACATAATTCACTGCATCTTTTTGGCTAAAAATTTAAATCAGATATATCCACAGGCTTTATTTCTGTTAGCGATATATAGAATGCCCATATGATACATAAATTATGTAACATAATCTCTGTCTGGGTAATACATTCCCAATGAATATGCAATAAAATAGACACTTGGAAATGATTATAATGTACAGCCCCGTTTTTCGCTTGTCCAAATACCTACCTATTATTTTGCTTGTACTTTTGTTTATTCTTATCAACTTCGCATCACCTATTTTTGTTGAAGTTACTCGCAAATAATTGCGGTGCGGGGTAAGATACAAGAAAAAATCTGAGGATACTCGTTTGGGGATCTATCCTTCGTCTAACAATTACACATCTCAAACTCAAAATTGTTACATCACACCACCAGGTTATCTCATTTGAAGTTCGACAAATTCTACAAGATTTAAGAATAATTAAATTAAAGCCACATTTCTCGGAAACTGCGCCACCTTGCCTATTACCTCATAATTTGTGAACAGTACCTTAATAGCGGCTTATCAAACCAGATCAGAAAGAAGCGGAACACTTTCACCGCGGCACAACTAACATCGTGACAAATTAACAAATACAATCCTATTTATCATTGAAAGAGATACACGCTGAAGGTTTATTACTTTTTAAATTATGCAAATACGGAAATTTCAAATATGAAACATTTAAAATTTCTAAAATTTTGCATAAAATTTCTGATTCAACTGAATTTTTCTAAAAATCTATCGCTCAGAGTCATTTTGAACACAAATGTCGAATTTGTTATCGGTCAAAAAAATGGTTTCTGCAGACTATTTATATCAGAAATGTCAGGTTTCTAATGACCTCAAGCTATCCAAGATCAGAGTCTGAAATTATAAAAAGCTTTTCCCTTTTTGATTAGAAAGTATAAATTTGTATTTCGAAAAAATCTCAATAATATTTTAACCCTTTTGTCAGTTACTTTTGCAAAAATGCAATTTATACTATTATTCCTCAATATAATATGATTGTTTTAAATGTGTGACCAAAATGTCCAGAATAACTCTGCATAATTCTCGTGATTTTTTTAACTATGACTCATAGTCTATGAGGGTCAATTTAATTTTCCGAAAATATTTTTGAAAGAAAATATATAATGTCCAGTTTGAATGATTTTCAAAAATTTCTCGACTCAGGCGAAATGCTATATTATTATATATATTCTAGAATCGACGAATTCAGAATATTTAACTGGGAATGTCTCCGTTTCAAATATTCGGAAATTGTTTTTAAATAACAATCATTTTATTTCGAATACATTTAGATCGGTTAATCTGGCCTGAAATCTCTAAAATAAAGCGCTTTTGGTTGGATTTCGATATGATAAAATCGTATGAAAAATCAGTATTTTCCATAGTGCCAGATTTTTTAAAATAATGGAAAGTTCTCCATGGTGCATTATCGATTTTCAAGATTAAAATGACATTCATTAGAGTGAAATCGATCTCAACTGATTCAAATTTATCTGTAAATTGGATTAAGAGTACCTACCCGTAACGAAAACAGTGTCTATGGAAAGCCTACCCCATGGGGATAGTCCTTTTCCTGAATTGGAAAAATAAAGTTATTCTTAAAATCTGAAATAAATCAAAATCTGATTATTGGAAATTCATTTCTCTCAGGTTGAAAAATTTCGGAATCCCCTCACGATATTTTCGAAACCCAGTTGGATATCCATGAGACTTTCTGAGTCAAATTAATTAATATTTATTAACGTTTTTTCGATAAATTTTAAAACATATTTGGAAAAAATTTGAATCAACATTTTGAGCCTAAAATGCGATAATTAGGTTCAACATTTTTTCTTAAAAATAATTGAAATTTCTAGAATTCGATTAAGACATTTTCGATAATTTTAATGTCAAGCATCGTTTTAGGCAGGTCATATTTACCAATAAAATGTTCATATTATGGTAGAATACCGGTTTTATGTGGCTTGAAGCTAAAAAATATTCGAGTTTTGAAAATTCAAGGTTTTGTTCTAGATTGTTTTGAAAAAAATAAAAGCCACCATGAGATTTCTTGAGTCATACTTTAAATTTCTATATTCCTTTTTTGAAATATCGTGATAGGAAGTGGTCATAATTAGCGGTTTCCAGCGTGTTATCTTCTTCTTATGAAAAAACCAGATGTACGGTGAAAATTTCCGAATGTGGAAATCTTTAATGACAAAATACCATCTGAACTTTAAATCGAATTATAATTTTTAAACGAGGTGGACGTCGTAATCTGG
The DNA here is from genome assembly GCA_004367855.1 of Oikopleura vanhoeffeni. Classification (NCBI taxonomy): domain Eukaryota; kingdom Metazoa; phylum Chordata; class Appendicularia; order Copelata; family Oikopleuridae; genus Oikopleura; species Oikopleura vanhoeffeni. Next base: position 572,025 of record SCLH01000203.1, read on the forward strand.
TTTCTTTCAATCCCGACTCCTAATAATTCTAGGGCAATTGTAAAAAATCTGAGGATACTCGTTTATAGGTCTAGCCTTCGCCTAACGATTCTTAAACAGTTTTTTAAAAATCTATCTCTTTTAAGACCCCACATACGAAGCGTCTCCAAATATACACAAAGTAGCGGATAAATTAGAACAAAAATGTGATGAGAAGGAATTTTCCAAATTTTGACCTTTTTAATTCTAGAATGTCACTTGAACGCCGATTTTTCAAATTTTTTCCATTTCAAACTCTATCTTCTTTTAGACGAATGTTAAGAATAAAGTCGTTATTTCGATTAAGGTAGATAAATATAATTCCGTCAATCTGATGAGACCGAATCTTTTATTTTCATTTTAGAATTCTAGAAAATTGACTTGGAGTCAACCGGAATTGAAAAGTCTAAAAAAAGTCGTCAAATTCGATTATTAGGTTTAACATTTTTGCTTAAAAATAACTGAAATTTCAAGAATTCGATGAAGATATTTTCGATAATTTGAATTTCATGCTTCGTTTTAAGCGGATCATATTTTCCAATAAAAAATGTTCATATCAACCGGTTTTATGCGGGTTAAAGATAAAAAAATTTTGAATTTTGAAAATTCTAGATTTTGTTCTAGATTG
>SCLH01000204.1:0-13396 GCA_004367855.1 Oikopleura vanhoeffeni
AAGCAAGATAACAAAATGTATTACATAATTATTTGTTAAAAAACATTTATAACAAGAATTTTAAATCTACTAGGTCGTATGAATATTCTCAAGCTAAATTTTTCGAAAAACGGAATGTTCCTAAAACGAGTGTCCTCGCAGTGACCAAAATTAAATTTCCCATAGCAAAATGGCTTGGAAAAAAATGACAGGTTTGAAATTGGGTCAAACACGGCGAAGAAATTTTGGTCACTATGAGTACCCCCCCTAAAACATACTTTTTATGCAGTACTCAATTTATACTTGATTTCATTTTTCAAAATATACAGTGTTTATGATTACCTTACTTCAAAAATCTTTTCAATAAAGTTTAACCTTTGTCAAAACAAAATGAGCAAGCGTTCGCACGAAAATCAGCTACTTGATAAAAAGGTTGTATAAATTTGAAAATAAGGTATAAGGGTAGTTTTTGGCGCTCAAAACAATGAAAACTTAAATTTTCAAGTTTCAGAACCATGTGGCGCTGTTTTCAGTGATTATCACTTTTTTGAGTTTTTTTTTTAAAAATTCAAATTTTTGTATTTTCAAGCTTTAAACAAACTTTTTAAACATACTATATCCTTTATCCAACCGTCCACTGGGATTCGAACTCCAGTTCTAAGGTCAGAAATTTTTTCACCATGGACTTCGGTTGGGTTAAGAATATGATTCAAATAGTTTTAAACGTCAAAAATAGGGGACTTTCGTCTGGGCCAATGAGCAGGCTTCAAAGCTCGAAATTTCAGCGTTAACTACGATATGAACCGGTCAGAGCACACCTGAATTCTATGCGTTTCAAATTATTTGATTCATATATTATAAATTACTTATTTCAAATTTTTTTCTTTGAATCGATAAGAAACCTTACAGTATGTTTTTTTTCTCCTGTACTTTCCTTTTTTGCTGTAATATAGACTCTCGCCAATGATAATGTTCAGTTGAATTGCTGGCCAATCACCGCGTGCGTTTGATAAGAGTCTCTGTGACCGTCAAAAAAGGAAAAAATACTGTATGTCACATACTGTAGTTTCGTTTTTACTTAAATATACCAAATTATCTTTTTCTTCTGATTAAAATTTCGAAAAAAAAGGTGTCAATGTTGAATAGTCTTAGTAAAGTGCTGAAATGAAAATAATGAAAAAAGCAAACCTTGTTTGATCTCAGTTGTCGAAGGTTTTTTCGTTATCTTAGAAAGCTCCTCATTTAATTCCGATGACGTTATAATTTCATGATTATTGGGTTGTTGGGGTGATTTGCAGTTTTCAATTACGGTGGTAACACTTCCATCTTTGTCAGTTTCGACCCAATTTTCGTTTGGTTCAGCGTCAGAAACCTCCGATAGTTCTTCAACGATTTCCGGCTCACCCAATTTTGTTTCCTCAGTTCGAGCTTTTTCTGGTGTAAACGAGCGATTGTCCACCCCATCATTTTGAATGGCACTTATTGTACCAGAAGATTTTATGGATGAACTGCAAGGGGTATTTTTTTAGAAAGGTAAATGTTGATCAAAAGTTAAAGAATTAGTAAAAATTTCTAAAGTTCTCAAAGTTGATTAATTAAAGTTGGTGGCAAAGTTATCCGAGCCAGATTGTACAAAAAACATGTTCAGAAAAACTCAAAACTTTTCAATATTTTTGAAAATACTTTCTGTGGGCCAATCAGAGTCTTCCGATCCATACAATTTTCAATTGTCCGAATTGTTTTGGCGAATATTCTCGGACTATTTTCTGATCGGAATACTGCTCAGCTGATGATGTTTGAAAAAAACCATGACCAAAAAGTTGGTCAATTTCCTTAAAATCCTCAAATATCGGCAATCGATCCCACATTTTTTATGGCTATTTGGTCTCTGAAAATACCGTTATTTTCTAATCGGACCAAAAACCGACGAAGGCGCTTAAACATTTTGGGACTTTATAGAAAAGAAACATATATATGCGTGAAATTTTGGGACTTATAGAAAAGAAACATATGCGTGAAATTGATCGGTGTGTTTCGCACCCATTTGAATACAAAACGCACGTTCTTTTTTCATATGAGCAGTTTGAAAAATATTTTATGGGCACCATAATTGTTCATATGAAAATTTGGTATGAGAATACATCATTATAAAGTTAAAATTTGAATCATTAATAATAATCATTGAAATCCTTATCAATAGGTCGTAATTGCAGAAAATTTGAATTGTTATCAATAGGTAGTAATTGCAGAAAATTTAATAAATATTGTAAAAAATCACGCCCTAATTATTTTAAAGTTTTCAATATTTTTCCAAATTTCGAATAATAATTAAATAATTTTTTTATTATTTTCATGCATGTACGTTATTATAGTATTTGTTATCTATCAGTATTCTGGAGTTCACAACAAATTTACCAACAACCACCCACATTATTCCTTTAACTCAAATTCTAATTCCGAGTGATGATCTCAAATTATCTCTCTCGTACTGTTTATTTGAAACCCGTAATAGATGGTTTTTTTGCTCTCGCTTACATACCCCCCTTATATCAATTTTCCAAAAAATTTTAGCATACTATTCAACTATTTTTACTCAACCTGTATAAAATATTCACGATTTTTTTGCTACCCTTAACTTTTTCTTCTTAAATCTCTGATTGATTTCTTCGATATCAGTTTTGGTGGATTAATCTGCTGACTACACTCATCCTCGGAGTTATCTTTCTTTGTAATTTGGATCAAAAATATTCTTTCTGTAATTTTCCAGCGAACATTTTTCAGCCACATTTTAAAATGTAAAAACATATGTATATCTTGTGATTATAAATGTACGTTTATAATATTCGACTTCTACATTTACGATAATTTTAATTCAGAAATGTAAAATGAGCATTTTACGTGCTTTATCATGTTCAACCACATACTGTTTTAGAAAAGTTAGCTGTTCACGTTTTAAGCCTTTTCGAAGTTCCCAGTGGGGGAGCTTTCAACATAAATTAATCATTAAAACATTACCCACAGTCAGTACTCGATAAAAAGGTCATTATGACCAAATTACCAGTGGTAATATGTATATACAAAGTTACAAGTTAATTCAGGGGTTGTTTGTGGCGCTGATTAGAAATTTTAGTTAATTATTAGTTAAAGGATTAGTTAAGGATTGTATTGAGTGATCAAAAATGGCTTCTGACTGAAAAATATTTTTTTGATCGAAGATATGAAATTTTCGGTAAGATACAGTATGTAAAAAAATTGTTCTAGACCAACAAGGGAAATTTCTCTGGATCAAAACCTATAATTGGCATGAGAATTACTTTCAATCAACAGGAAATTGAAGCTTTTGGTCTCGAACAATTTTTTTACTTGGCTATATTAGTTATCGGCTATATTACGACAGCAAAATTGAAAGTTTTTTGACATTTCTAGAATTTTTATGGGATTGAGCTTCCGGTTCAATAAAAACCATAAAATTTCTAATAAGTTCATCATAACAAAATTTTCATGCATTTTTTTTGTACCATAAATTTAATAATTAAATATCTCATATACAATTTCGCCAACTTTGAGATATTTTTCTGATTTGAGAAAAAAAATAATATTTTTTGAAATATTTATTTAATACACATATCCATTATGATGCTCGGGTGACATAAATATCTTATTCCCTATTCTTTTAACAGGCAAATAAGATATTTATGTTACCGGGGCATCATAATCGATATCCCTTTAACACCTTTTGCTGAGTGTTAGGATTGGCTCCCTCAGCCCGCACATCTCAGATTCAGCAAAAGGTGTTAAAGGGATATCCGTAAGATGATATTTCTGAGCGATTACCGCTACTCTCGTCCCTCAAAAATGAATACAACTCTAGAAAAGTCGATATTTAATTGATATAGCCGAAAAACTATATTAATCTTGCCGAAATACTGTCTTACCGAAATTTTCATAATGGAAATTTGGTTATTTTCTAAAGTAAACTTTGAAAACTTTTAACAGCTCCACCGAGTGGTTACACCAAAAAACAAAAAGCCACCGTTTTCCGCGCCCAAAACTTACCTCGTGCCTAACTTCTCATATTAAAACGATCTGGTAGCTGATTTTTTCCTCGGAAATCTACACATGCTTAATTATTATTAATAATTTCATTTATTAAATAAATATTATTATTATTAATTAATATTATTTAATAATCCGCGTTTTCAAAAATCTGTTTGACGCAGTTTTTATTTTTTATTGAAATTGTAAATTTGAAAAATAATATCAAAACATCAGGAAGATTTTTCGTTAAAATTTATCGTTTTAATTTATATTATACGAGGTTTCCTTGATTTGGTTGTTTCATGATATAAAAACGAAATTTTTATCTTCCAATTATTTTAAGTTCATGTTTCACGGAAAATTCGTTTTGAACAACTTATTGAAGCTCAATTTTCAAAGTTTGAAGGTTTTTAGGGTTAGTTTAAAAGATTTACGCGAAAAAATTTACCACGGTATTATCGAGTAATTGAATCTCATCATATTCGATAATTAAGGTCCGGAACAGCATTTTTAAGTAAAAGTAGATTTTTACACATATTAAAACGAGCTTTAGACGGATTTTATTGGTTTCAGGATGTATTTTAGCTAATCTGAGATCCGATAAAGCAAATTTGTCCACAAACGGTTCGATAAATCAAGCTTATGTGGCAAAATATTAACCAATTATTAATGCAAAAAATATTTCAGTGCAGCACTGACAGTGCTCTTGTTTCTTCAGAAAAAAACCTGCCAAAAATGAGTGCTCTTTTTCGGTCCAAAAAAATTGAATAATGCTGCCGATACAAAAACTGAATATCGTTAATCAAATGTGTGACTGGATGATACGAAATGATAAAAAATGATTGGTCGGCCGTTCAAATTTAAGCCGATTCATAGGTGTATTCCGAAATTTAGATTTTTGATTGTCTGCAAGTATTCCGCGTGGTTTGTTTCTTTCAAATAGTCAATATCTGTCAGCCGAGGGCTCTTAATTTATATACAGCTCAATCAAGAATTTTGATTAGAACGACGGACGTCACTTTGTCAATTTAGGTTTTACGATCTCTGATGTTGGAGACTAACCCAAAAACTTAGAAATAGCGCGATTTTTGTATGTGTCAAACAAATGTAACTGGCCTTTACAATAAAAAACTCTCGTTCTAAATTCTGTATGTTCTTCATTCAAAACTGAATAATCCGAAATAGACATACCGTATTAAATCGGAAATCCTATTATGTATTTTTGATCCATTTCTTCGATGTCAGCCAAAATTTTGGAAACTCCGGATTTCAAGGTTGTTTTAATACGTCTTAAATAAATTTAGATTTGAACGGAAATGCATTGATTTAAATTTTAAAGAGGAAACTAAGAACTTTATTTTCACAAAAATTAGAAATCCGCACAGGAACTCCAAGAAAATCAACATCGAAGAAAAATCCACAGTATGAGTCAAAGAAAAAATCCAAAGTAGTTTTATTTGCTTCCCCGATGAAAAACGCGAAGGAAAGAGTCATCAAAATACTCAAAAAATTCTGTAGATTTAAGGGAGTACTGGTCGCATTTAAAAGACTCGGACATGGAATTTTCCAGATTAGTTCTAAAATGTTTGTTTTCTGAAAATTGGACAAAAATAAGTTGATCAGATGTCTTTTTATTTTTCATTTGTTTTTTTTCTCATAAAAAAGTATTTTCACCGCGATTTGAACATATTATAGTTTTGATTTTTTTCAAATTTTTGAAATTTCTGAGGAATTTGAATCGCGGTTTTCCAAAGACGAGATACAAAATGCAAATTGTCGAAGCTTAGGGGCTTTGCGCGTATCCTCAAGAGGATCGTATACATACCATTTTAGGTTCTGCCGTTCAATCCAGGGAGGAAGTTATGTATTTTCCCCCGAGGCACTTCAAAATAGGGCACAAAACGAGTTTTTGCTCCATTTAAGCGACCCGGATGAATTTTTTTTGAAGTAAAACTGAACTTTGGGTTTCTGCCACACGTTCCCGTGGTCAATAAAGCTCATGATAGTATTCTCTATCTCTCAAAACTCAGAGAGGAGTAGGCTTTTGAAGTGAAAATAGTGCCGACTTTTTGAAACGGTCGTTCCTGATTTGGATCGGCCAATAAGAGGCCTATCGATTTGTTTTGGTGAAAGCAAGATTAATGTTCAATTATCCCTAATACTGAAACCATATGTTCGTGCTGTTTTCTAGTACTTCATTGAGGGACCTGAAACCCTGTTTTGGCTTTAAAATGCGACCAGTACTCCGCTATATTAAGGGTAATTCCCGGTTTCCTACATTTTCTGCGTTATTATGTTGTCATAAATAATTGCACCAATTCAATCGTTTGTGTGTTTTAAAACAACAAAACAACCCAAATAAGAGACAAAAAAAAAATTTCGAATGTTTTGCGTTTTTTTCGATTTTTTTCTCAAAAGTATTTAATACTCAAAATTATGTTCAAAATAATAAGCGTTTGTGTCAATTTGACCAACTAAAACTTGAAATAATCGGGTGTGGACGTAAGCCAAACTTTTCTCTTCAGTGTGTCCCCAGGCTTATTTTGAGCTACTTTCGAAATAATACTAAGCACTTTTTCTCGGAAATTTTTTTCACGTGACTTTGAAAAATTCATATTTTTTGTTTTGAGGTCGAAATTTTGAACAAAAACGGCTCCAAGGATAAGTTTCTGTTGTGTTTAAGCTAAGCTTATTTGAAAAATTTGAGTAAATTTGAAAAATTTAACCTAGGAGTGAGATAGTATTTTCCGGATTAAAAAGTACCCAAAAACCGGCATTTTGGACCAGGTTTTTTACGTATTCGAGAATAAATATAGTCACTTATCGACAAAAAGCTAAATGCAAAAGTTTATTATACTAATTATAGCAGGTTATGTTGAAAATTGGGTTTATTTGCAAAAATAAAAACCTGGGAGGAGATAGATTTTTCCGTTTTGGCTTAGGTGGCTCTTGTGCCGCTAATGTGTTTAAGAGTGTGGTCATACAAAAAAGTTTTGGCAAAGTTTTTTCGGCAAAGTTGAAGGCTAGTTCTCCTACAAACTGGCTTAATCGAAGTGCAATATTCCTTTGAAGCCGTGTTCGGGTAACATATTTTATCGAGAAATATGTCAATTTAGGACCGGGAATCACCGCTTAAAGCGGATTTATTTTTTGACCTATAAACTATGGCCAACAATGAATATGTCGACGTTCTAAAAACTGCAATAGATTTGCTTCTGTTTAACCTTGGAAATAAAATTTTTGTCTACGAGAATATCATTTTATTATATTTGAATATACTGGATAATGAAATTTTGGATTTAATGAAATATTTTTTATTGTTTTGCGATCACTAGAACTCGCTAGATTGACCTTTATAATTATAGCTCAGCAGATTTTCGTGGAAAACGACATGCAAAATTGGTTCTCTATAATTAAATTTCTAGTCGATTAAAACCCGAAAAGCAAAATTCGCAATTGAATTCACATTTTGATTATTTATCATAAACAACTGAGATTAAGGGGTAAGTACAAAAACAATTATTAAAAAATTCACGAAAATCGGCGTTTGCGAAAATAATGTTTCGGAAATTGTATAAAATTTCACGTCTTATTGAGTGAACGTTATTTAAGAAATTTAATACTGGTTATCCCTCTCGATTAAGTCTTTTCTCAAATTTGCAACTATTATTTTATTTTACTCCGGCCTATTTTTAATGATTCTATACCCATTTGCTTATGCATAAAAATTTGAGTCGAGAAATAAGTCCGTTGGCTTTTCTGTAATAGTCCGTACTTATTGATCAATTAAACTGTTCACTTTGACTTACTTGAGTTTCACAGGTTTCCGCAAATTATAAGTCAGCATCATATTCCGATCAAACTGGGTTGAAAAACTTTGGTAAAACCCCATCACCTTTATCAGCGCTTTTGACACAAGTGACAATTTTGTTCAGATTTTTACCGTGTACCACCAGTAATTTATGGATTAGAAATGTATAAAGAATTTCGAATTTAATTTTATATATTTATAAATGCGGTTTTCTTCTTCACTTGTGCGTTCTTTGAAGTGTTTAATTTAACTGATATTACATATAATATGCAGCATATTTAATCCGTGTACTCAGCAGGCTAGGAAAATGAAACGATTTTGCGTGGGCTTTCCTCCCCTTTTCCCCCCTATCATTTGCTTAAACCTACTTATGTAAGAGCTACTAAAATGACTCATATTTCCTAGCGTTATCTCCGATAATGTATTTATTCTGGTATGTATTCGCATCAATATAAAAATTAAAATTGTTTATATAATATTTTTTTACATTCAAATTTATGGTGCTTGAAAATAATGACGATTCAGTATTCTTGTAATTTCGAAATAAAAGAACTTCATAAAACACGTTGATTCGGTTTATTCCTTTTAGTCCGGAATTGGAAGAAAATTAAATAACTGTTCCCAAGTAATATGTTGGTAAAAATTACAGCAAAAAGTTTGAGAAGACCCTGACAGAAAAACCAACTGTTTAAATAAATTATTATAACTACTCAGATAGTGCCGATTGACACTGAATTGTAATTTTGCGCGCATGTTTTTATAGTTAAGTAAATAGTAATTTAACAAATTTTATAATGCTTTACTGTTGCACAATTCTCTATCTTTTAGGGTCAAACAATGTTTTTCTAACTTTTCGTGTTCGTGAATAACAGCGATTTGGTTGAGTCGAAATTGTAAACCTCAAAAATAAAGATGAGGTTTTGAACTTGAAAGTTTTTTTTCGCAATTTTTAGGAATTTTTTAGTAGAGAATAAAAATATTAATTATTAAGTGCCGATTGGCACTTGTCTGAGTGCAGGGTTCTTTGATAATGCTGAGTCCACAGATTAAGGGTATGGTGGTTCCTACATTTTCTGCAGTTATTATGTCATAAAAATGCACCAAATCAATGGTTTATGTTTTAAAAGCACAAAACAACCCAAATAAGAACAAAAAAAATTTCGAAATTTTTGAGTTTTTTCGATTTTTTTCTGAGTATTTTGTTCAAAATTAAGTACAAAATAACGTATGTTTCAATNGGTGGTTTATCGCATATTCTAGAAAAAATATAGCACTAATCGACAAAAGGGCTCCTCAGAAGTTTTAAATACTAATTATACAGGTTATATAAAAATTTAGGTTTATTTCAAAATAAAGCCTGAGAGGAGATAGATTTTCCGTTTTGACTTAGGTCTCCCTGTCTCGCTTATGTGTCTGGGAGTGTATGCATGCAAAAAAAATTTGACACATGTTTTACGCAAGATGAAGGCTAGTTCTACAAACTGGCTAATCTGAATTATATCCTTGAAGCCCTGTTTGGCTAATATTTTATCGAGAATATGTCAAATTAGGAACCATCATACCCTTAAGCGAATCGTTTCCAAGAATAAAACGGAATTTAAAATAACCTGTATCTAATGTAAAATAACAAAAAAATGAATTACACGTTTTATCTGTTAGATTTGAACATACGTGAATGTTGAGCTCGCAAAACTTATCTATCTAAATATTAAGACATTTTATAAAACAAATTTTCAAGAATTCCAGATATATTCATCAAATTCAACAAATTATTAAAAATATTTTTGCTCTATCAGAATTATAAATTTTGTTGTTGATTTTAAAGTTTTCAATTTATTTATTTGCTGTGAAAAACTATATCAAATGAAATAATTTTTGAGATATTGGGTAATTTCCGTTTTACGGGTTATTTATAAACCATATATTTTCTAAGAAAAATATAGTTGTTACTTCTAGAGTTCAGGTCCTGATTCAGGACTCCTGAACTTTCAGGAGCTACCAAAATTGTTTAGACCGCCGATAAAACTCGGTATACGAAACCCAGGTACGGAACTTTTAAAAACTTAGGGAAGATTGTGGGTCTTCATCCAGCAACTCATGTGCGGGAAAACATAGCCCTTTTTACAAACTCAAACTTTGTTGAGAATGTGATATGTGACGCTTCTCTCTCTTTTCCCAATCTGTTATTGCTAGTCCGTAACCTTTGAGAGTCAAATTGTTCATTTTTATATGTATTACCAATATCTATGCAATCATTATTAAAATAGCATTAATCTTAGCATATGCGATGATTACGTTAGAGGTATTCTATGGCACTATTGAGCCAGTGCATTAATACTCGCTCCTAAAACCATGCAGTATAAAACTCGCTAAAAAATCTATACTATCTAAATGCCGTATTATTGGTCAGTAATATAACCAAATATTCTCTACAATTTGCAACCCAAGAAGAATTTAATAACCGATCTCATGTCCTTCCATTTCCGCTCCGTCGATATCACTATTGAAAATTAAGATATAATCCACGTGATAGCTATAGTATAACATTCATAGTGGTATAATGAATAGTATCGATTTTATCTCATATAAACTCTGATGCTCACGAACGTGGGTACATGCGATTTTTTCTCTTTTTCATAAATCCTTCTTCTATTATTTATTAAACTTTTTGAACCAAGGAATCTTTAGTATTTTTTTTATTATTTCTCGCAATCATATTTTCATGCTTGATTTAATGCGCGCCATTTATTTACATTGATAGGCTAAAAATTGAAATATTGAAAAGCGCCAAAAAATCTGAACAACATCATATTGAAATACTTTCCATTAGAGTAACTTTTTTCTTGGCGAGTTGATTTTTCTGTATTCTGAAATGATACCATATCTAGAATTGTTTTCCAGTTTTATTGCAAGTCCGGAAATGTGATATTTTTTGGCAAATTTTCTAGAATATGGTTCAAAAGTCCAATTCTTATTTTGGTCTGAATCTACGTGAAAATTTTATCACTTAATGGGTTCTTTTGTTTATTTGATCATCTGTCATTATTTCGGGCTTTCAGTAAGCAAGCGATTTTAATGTTCTAGAAAAAAATATTCCCAGAAATAATTTCGGTGTTTTTTTTAATTGCAAACGATTCCTGAGGGGTGGTTGCTGGATGGTCATGGTGCAATTGAAAAAATACCGAATTTGCGAACGTGGTCCAAAATAACTACTGCACCCACAATCCCCTTAATAAAAATTAGTTTTGTATTTAATTATTTTTACAAACTTTTATATTTATATCATTTCAAGTTTGCAAACGTGAAGGATTTTTTTCTCTACGTTAAAGGTCTATAAACGGTGATAAATTTTTCTATTCAGAATGTCATCTAAGCGAAAAAGTTTTCCCGTGGGTTCTTATTGACTAAATTATATCACTTTCGAATGAAAACTTGGAAGTCGATTTTGACCGCGGACAGCCTACTCGGAATGTTGCATTTTAGTTCTTCAAGATCCAAAAAAATGTTTTTTGTTTGCTCTATCTGACCACTATGTTATCATCATAATTCCTTTTTAGAATTTAGGTTTAAATATTTTCCAAATTTTGTGGTTTTTGAGATATTGACGGGTTGCATATTATAGTCACTTGTTTCCTGAGCGTTTTATAACATGTAGATCAGTGTATGTGAGGGCACGTACATAGCATTGTGAGTTAGCGGCCTGAATAATATTAATTAAAAAGTTTTAATGCTCATCAAATATTGTTATCTTTCGGGTAAGACATTTATTAGTCGGAGTGTTTTGGGCAGGCTTGTGAAGAGATCAAAGATAACGAAGGGATTTAGTGATCCCACTTATTCTTAAAAGTTATGCGTTTTTTTATCAACAAATTCTACGGCCAATAATATTCAAATAAAAACCCGATGAGAGTAGTTTGGTAGCTAGTTTTCTGTTGACGACATTTGCAACTCACAAATTACAGTATTCATTTTTGCGAGAAATATCAAATCTCTTCAGAACAAATTTCATCTACATAATCTCATCGTACATAAAAATAAAAGTTCTTCTAACGATAACGGTATATCGAAAATTATACTTGTGCGTTATTATTCACTTACACGTGATAACTGTGACTGGTGACCAATCACATCAAACTATTCTTCACCGGGCGACCCAACCATTGTTCACTAGTCACAGTTGTCACGTGTAAGTGAATAATAACGCACAAGTATAATTTTTGACAAAGTCAAAAATATCGTGTGACCGTTTTAATGAGAACAGTACGGACAACTTAGCCATATCAGAATGCGGTACTTCTCAAGATGATGTGGAAATATATAAAGGGCACTGGTTTTATAGAATAAAAAAACAAAGATTTTCTAATTGTATATTTACGATCAAATTTTTCCAAACTTCGTCGCCAAAAACATCTCCATTTGATAAAATAGCCACAACTTCGTCTTCTTGAATTACCTCCAAACTTCCCGAAATGATAAATGAAACTTCATCGATCAATTCACCTCTAAATAATTTTTTCGCTATGTGTTTCCAAAATCATAAAAAAAATGAGGTGACCCTTATAACGTCGTCTAAATGTTTTTCCCGGACCATGATTTTGAACTCGCGCCTGTGATTGGCTGGCCATGAATAAACGATAGGTGTGGAGGCCGCAAATTTGCCGATCTGCGAAAAATTCTTATGGGCACCGGTACAATAGGCATGAGGGGTTGGCGGAGTTGTGTGTTTACATTGCGCGTCACTCATTGGCCGGTTATACAAAACAGATAGCTGCGCCCACGTCAGAAAATTGCGGAATGCAACCTATTCCCAATTCGTATTATACTAGTGGAATCGTCCTTTCCTATAAGAAATTTCGAGAATTTTTTTCTGATTATTTCAAGGCCCAGAATTTTTTTGTTTTGAGACTTTTTTCAATGCCCAGAAATAAAGTTTTTAACAAGGTGTGTTTATAAAATTTGTAACCTTATTTCAAATCGTCAGAGGTATTTCAAATATCTAATTAAATATGGTCAGAGGTATTTTGAAAATATTTGTTTATAAATACCGTATTTATCAATATACATGTATGTGCTCAAAATATTTTTCGAGTTTCCGCTTGTGACTTTAATTTCTCCCAAAATATCTTTAAAGTAAAGATAGGATGTCCAAGCCGTTTACATTTCGGCTTTCGGAAACGACTCATACGGTTGACTTATGAGGTCAAAATTATCACGCATATTATTTTCCCAACGGAACTCCATCTCAAAACCGTTTACTATCTCTATAACACGGGTCAAGGGTAAAATGTAAAAAAGAGAAAATGTAAAGAGCTGAAATTGACGTCCTTATTTTCAACAAATAACAGTATTTCTGAAAAATATGATATCATCTGACAGATAATTTTATTTGGAGCAGTGTCAGCGAATTTTATATGCATCTGGAAAAAATTGCATGACCAATTTCTGCATTTTAAATTTTTTTTACATTTTCTCTTTTTTACATTTTACCCTTCACCCCTATAACACGTGTTCGAATCCCACTGATGTTGTCCAAGTGATTGTCTTAGGTAATTTTTTTTTAGGTTGACC
>SCLH01000204.1:20087-30321 GCA_004367855.1 Oikopleura vanhoeffeni
ATACGGGTTTAGAATTTTAAAGATATACGGCAATTATTAGCCTGCTACGTCCTTATGATGGTGTTTACTGAGTACAAATCAAAATATCAAGTTTGACCTTAGCGGGAATCGATATTACTAAAATTTTAGTATAGTAAAAATGGTAACGAAACCGTCTAGTAATTTAAATTTTTCATTAATCTTTGAACCGAAAAACTTATTTAGTGAAACGGCTTCATTCTGTGTCCAGTCGAAGTCACTTGTGATTTCGTTTGTAGTAATCAGAACACTTTCGTGCCTTTTTAATATGAAAAATGCGGCAAAAAATCTTTTTGAGGTCAAAATTAGAAAAAATGGCTTTCCCTGAGTTTTTGTTTGATTTGAGCTAGTTTTTGCAAAAATTTTAAAAATTTAACTTCGGAGATAAATTTTACGGTGAATAATGTCCAAAACGGTTGCTTGTTGCATATCCCTTGTTGCATATCCCTTTATTACACTTTGGTTATAATGCGTAGCCACTACTCATTTTAACGTTGTGCCTACGCATTCTAACCAAAGTGTAATAAAGGGATATTATGAAATAAAATATGGTTGCGATCTCAGTTTTTTGCAAAAGCTCACGTCAGCCAATCAAAACATTTGAATTGACAAACTCGTAGGTATCTAACAAAATAAAATTCTCATTGAGCAATAATCGGTGTCAATCAGTTCTGAGCAAAAAATAAGATCGCAAGCAAAAATGTGACATGTTGCAGTTATATAGAAGTTTTGAAAGTCACTCTAAACATCATGAACATCTTTTAGTCGGTGACTAAGTAACTCATTTTGTGTGAAAAATTCCTGCTGGTTTAAACTACTTTATAAATTTCGTCAAAAGCCATTCCTGTTCTGATTGGGTGTTTGCTGAAATATTACCAAATCCGACAGAAGTTAAGGATGTCATGACAAAATAAAGCGAAGCTGAAATAAGGTTTATCACTCTCCAAGCGACGGCTGTCGATTTAAATTGATAATGTTGGTTAGATAGTGGCTCTCTGAGAGTTAAATAATATTAAGATTGAGTTGATTTTTATGAATTGGAAGCCAAAAAATTTATTTAAATGCAAATTAAATTTATTTAGTAGACTAAAAACTGGTTTTGTTGCAATTTGGCAAATTGTTTTGAGTTTTTCTGAAAAAATGAAGTTGAGACTTTGCAACAAAAATGTTCTTTTTAGACAGAAGTGTATCTCAGTAAAACTTCATTTAAATTTTCATGTTTAAAAATGGAAAAGTTGTTTCCTGTGAATATTTACCAGAATAGCAATCATGTGCAGTTGGGCCTGATGTTACTTTACAGCTTTCTTCGACAAACTTTAAGAAGGTTCAGAACATTAATTTTCATCTTACCGTTTTTTTTTAATTTAACAAAAAATTTGGAAATGTTTCTAACGTCAAACATAAATTGCTTTTCAACCAACATTTTCATTTAATTCGGCTTTTGAAAACAACTTATCCGATTGAGTTCTTAGATAGCTCAAACTGAGAAAAAATATTTAAAAGAAATAAATTATCACAAAAATGGTCCGCATCAGACCATTGTTTCCTATTTTTTAACAATAACTGATAATTAAACAATTTCAGTTATTTCAGAGAAAATCAAAAAATGGTTCGATTCGGAAAATTTTATTTTATTATCCACCAGATATTTGTGCTTAGTTTGAGGTATCAGAAAACTAAATCGGATGNGATATTCTGTCCATAAGTAAATTTTTTTAGCTGAACATGAAAATTTCACTGTCAAAGTTTAATGTACTTGATTTCTAGAACCATTTCTTAAAAGGTGATCCAATGTGCCGGCCCATGATGAGCAACCAAGAGTGGTGTATAGGTTCTCCGTCTTGACAAATGCTTTGTATGCCAATGCTAATACAATTTGAAAAAAATGTTACTAGTATTTCGCGCGAATTGTTTTAAACTTGTTAAAAAACTCATATCTTTGATAATGATAAAATAAATCGAAACGTTAGATAACTATGTTTTTCAATAACAAAATTTTACAATGCAAAAAATCTAAGTTTTGAACTTATTTTAATTTTCTAAGAAAAATGGAATTTCAGCTTTAATTTTATTAATTGTTCTCGCTAAAGGGTGAACATACGCAGAAAAATATGAGAAATTGGCTATTTTTTATGCTTCCCCGGTAACCGGTCACCGAAGTCCTGTTTTTAAAGTATGATAAAAAGCCAAACTTGTTGATAAAAATTCAAAATCAGCATTAAAAATACTTTGACAGCTCAGCTGAAATGAACGATTTTGATTGGTATGAATTTAAACCAATCGAAATCAGGAGAGGACGTTCAAAAAATGTAAGTGTTTGTGAGTTATAATATAAAAGAGATGATGCAATAATTTTTGAACAAAAGCTGATTTTGAATTTTTTGCTCGTCTGCGAACAGCCTACAAGTTCACCAATTTTGTGATATAGTATTGAAAACGCTTTCTAAATAGAAAGATATAATTGTGGTAAATATTACCATGGAAACCTCATCATTCCGTAATAAACTGCGTAAAATTATAATAATATGCCTGGGAACGAAAATTTCTTGTCGAAAAATAAGTTCATTTTCCTCCAATTTGCCAAATATGCAACATGTAATAATCAAAAAGATTCAGTTTTGTCAAATTTCCTATACCAAAGGCATGCTAACCAATGACCAAATAATCCAAATGCACTGGGTGGGGTTAAAATGATCAAAAATAGAATTTCTAATTGATCCTATTTATCAATTTCTAATTAAATAAACTAACGGTATTTTTTATACAATACTCGAGTCATAATAATTTTAACCCTTTGCAAACGAGTAGGACAAGCATCACACCGGAGTATTCTGCAAAGTGATCCAGCTTTCTAGCAACCCTAGCAACTCTCAAAAGTCTTGCAACCTAAAAATGCAAGATATGATTCTCCAAAAGGGCTGAATATCAAAGATTATACTACGGTATGGATAGTCACTCAGCGTCATAACTGTGACGCCAGAAAATATAGTTACCAATCAAATCACACGATTCTTAAAATTAGTTGACAATTGTGTGATTTGATTGGTCGCCGTCTTTTCTGACGTCACAGTTATGACGCTGAGTAACTATCCATACCGAAGTATAATCTTTGATTGACAATTTTTGATAATTTCGAAAAAGGAACAAAATCAACAAAAAAAATTCTTCACAACTAACATGCCCAAAATTATTATTCGTCGGAAAAATTAACAAATGCCTCAAATGTAAGAATTTCCGTATTTTTGTTGTGTGATGCAAATTCAGCACTGTCAACACAAATTGTGTTATACTTTGTGTATTATACTTAAGGGAGTTACCTCGCAAAATCGTGATTTCAGTAACTTGTAAGATAAATCTGAGAAAGAACGTCTCATCTCTTATCAAATCTTAACCGTTTGACTACATCGGTGAGGCACTTATAAACACAAACATAATTTAGTTGTTTTTCAACGATCAATTTGATAGAATACTACTAGTAGAAGAAATAACAATGTTTTTTGTTCAATTTAATGCAATTGAGGGTTCCGTAGGTTCCTTTGTGTCAAATCTACACGGGGAATCTACCGGTTCAACAAAAATGCCGGATCCATACCGGTATAACTTATACGGTATAAGTTATACCGTACCCAAAAATACAAATAAATTAATAAACAAGAAAAAAAGGGGCAAGGGTTTGAACTTCAAACCCTTGCCGCTTTTTTTCAACTTCAAACTTTGAAGTTCGAAATCTAAATTATAAAGAGGGGTTTAACATTTTGGCCTTGTTTCCGAAAAAATGTCTAGAAGTATGCTCGTTTTCAGTATAACAAACAAAAACGTTTTAATTAATATGATTCAATATTTGTTCACGAATAAAATAACAGGCCTAAAAAGTGACAAGTTTTAATGATCAGTATTTTATGGTTCAAGTGCTCGTTTTTGCAAAGACAATCGCATGTAAGAAATTTTTTAAGTTAAATTGTTACTAAATATTAAATTATGCAAAATTGCATGGCCAGAAAATGTGGGAGATTTTAAATAAAATAAACGAAATATTTTTAGTTTATATGTTATCTTAGGCAAAAGATAGTGGCCAAAAGATAAACTAAACTGTAGCTAGCCTTATTTGCATGTAGAAACGTGTATAATTTAAAATTGAGTTGGAACCAACCGGTTGGTTAAAATCTAGTTTATTTTGCACATAAAATTACACCTCAGCAAAAAAATAGATGCATGTCTTGATAAAATTTTGCAACGAGCACCTCCTCAAATCATTTTTTGATGATTTGAGGTCGATTAATAGACTCTCATCAAACCCTGCAACCCGATCTTTAATCGCATCAACGTATAATTTTGTGCGTATATTGCCAGTATTTTTCACGAAATAGTGTCTAAAATAAATTGTATGTCAATTCCTATAATAGTTCAAAATGGTTTCCAAAAATGCCGACGAGTACCCGCGATAAGCTCTAAAATTATTTAAAATTTCAAGAAAATTCGATGTTGGTCGGTTCAACCAATTACAATCAGCTCCGGGAGCAGCGCTACAAGCGTGGACATAATAGGGAGCTTTGATTGGCTGTCTCATCAACATGATAGGGAAAGATGACTGATAGTTTGCGACAAACGTCGCTGCGCCCGAGTTGACGTACCTGGTTTAAAAACTTTTGAATTTATATGATGTTTTTCTAGAATCACGCTTCTCAATATCACGATTTGCTTCTTTCAAAATTTTTAAAGTGTGCCCCAGTTTTGGTAATGAGACAAACCTAGGTAAGCCTAATAATGACATAATTTATTACTAATGTTTTGTCAAAATTACAAATTAAACTTTCGTGCTAATTAAATTGGCATTTTTCAGCCAAAAATATATATTCCTGTCCTGCTGAATTTTGCAACGAGACCTCCCTCAAATAATTTTTTGATGATTTGATGTCGATTAATAGACTCTCATCAAACCCTGCACCCCGATCTCTAATCGCATCCACGTATAATTTCGTAAATTTTGTCCTCATATTGCCGTTATTTTTTAACAAAAGTCTGGTCACGAACCTTTAAAGCCGAAAATAATGACGTGATGCCTTCCTGTCCCACGGTCGGTCCCGTAATTATGTAATTTAGTAAATCGTAAGGGAGACATGAAAGCAAATCCAAACTAAACCAATTTGAAACATAATTCATGCGAATAATCTTTGGGTCCATTATCACTTCACCGCCCTGCGACACAACTATAATGGGTTCAAACGAATATAGTACAGTAAAGTAAATTGACGATTTGAAAAAAGAAATTTTAGAAGTCAAAAATGGGTACCGATTTTATTGGGGCATCTGGTAAAGAATTTTTTTCTCTTCATTTTTAAGACAAAGGATTTGTTTTTTGGTTTTGAGATTTCCTTCGAAAAAATCAAGTTAAAGGTTCAAATTGAAAATTTTTGCCACGGAGTCTGCAGGGATTTGATAATTACAAAAACAAACACAAGTAAAGTGACTCAAAAAAAAGGTTCTTCTGCCGAAAAGGATTTTTTTGGTTACAATCCGATGTACCAGGCACCATCTAGGCAGTCAAAATCGACCGGTAAAATTAAACTACTGGTACCGGAAGTGATACTTTCGGAAATGTATTCTGTGAAAAGGTGCGTCATAACCGGTTTTCTGGAAACGATATTATGAACATATCGAAAATCCTGCCTATGCGTCGAATTTTATCAGGCGTCATAACTTTGAGACATTGTCCAATCACATCACACGATTGTCAAGAATCCTTTGGTTTCATTGGTCACTGCCTCAAAGTTATGACGCCTGATAAAATTCAACGCATAGGCAAGATTTTTGATATATAAGGTTTTTCTGACACATTTTTCAAGAATCTAAGAGCTAAAAAAATCCTTGGTCTTGAATTGACCAGAAAATAATTCTCTACAAAATAACTAATAAAATCGCTACTCATTTTTGACATTTGAAATTTCGTATGTCAAATCGCTGTTTAAAGTACGGAGTTCGGACCAAAATCTAAGCAATGTCTTCAAAATTCCAAATATACTTAGAAAATACAAGTTATGAAAATTTCCGAACTCAGATTCCAACATGTAAAATTCAATCTTTCTTTTCATTATATTTCTTTAGTATAATAGCAATTTGTATATTAGCTTTGTATAATTCTTTAGTATAATAGCAATAATAGCAATTAATTTAGTATAATAGCAATTTGCTGTCTGATGGTTAGTCTTCGGGAATTTTTTTTTTTTGAATAGCCCCTTTTTGAAGGTTTTTTTGTAATTTGATACCTCTCAAAAAGTCAAATTACAGTTTTGCTATCTTTTAAGTCAAAGGGCCTGTGACCCTTGAAATATATCTACTACAGTAGTTTTTCAAGATAAAATATTTCGGATTAAAATTCTGTCATATATGACAGCTTCAAAAGTGTAAAATAACAGTATTTTATTTCTTTTTCAATAAATTGTTAGCGGTGTCATATTTCCAAAAAAAAATTCGGGAAACTTTCTGGCAAACATTTTTATTTATTGTCAAAAATGGCTTCAAATGATGTGAGATCATTTCTATTCTCGATGCATTTTTTGCTCCTTCAAATCAGAAATAAATCAAGAACTCAAAATATCAGAGTCTACCAGGTAGAATTTGAAAATACTGGATCAATCAGTGTCGTGGAAAAATCGTCAACATGCATTTTTCCGAGCTGATTCGCTTACTTCTTGAACCCTTATTGAAGTCATAAAATTAATCACCACATCAGCTATGAAAATCACATCCACCATGGAGTCAATTATGAGCCAGCTCATTTTTTGCCATTTATTAGGGGTTTCATTTTTGAGAAAAAATTCTTCGTAAGAGTTAAACGCAACATTGTATGGCACTAGCATAGCTGTGTAAAACGTCAATAGTAAAATAAACCATCCCCAAATTTGCTTGAAAGTTCCGTAATGTAAAATTATATACGCAGGAACTGAATAAAATTAGTAAGGTGCAAACGATTCAGAATACTTTATAAATATTATTGAACAATTACTCCAACGTCGTTTTAAGAGGGCGGTTGTCGATAATAAAGCTGTGAATGTGAAAGTTTGTAAGAATACATTTTAATCAACCTTTTCGTGAAATTAAGCATCTTTAGCATTTCCGACCTGATGTTCTTTTTGATGCTTCTCAAGGAAAAAACATATTTTATCAACTCAATGTTTGTTATGCCAAATGGTTAATTCTTAATTTAAAGGTTTGTAAATGATAAGCATTTTCGGTCCGAAAATTTCGGAAACGCCTTTGCGTTTTTTAACACTTTCCCGGTTAAATTTCAAAACTAATTTTCATCCCTTTTTTGTTAATAATCTTCATTTATAACTCTTTAAACATATCAAAAAGTCAGCTACCGTAGGCAGGAAAAAGTTTTTTCGGGCCCACCAGGTAGGCGGCCTACCGCAGGCCTCACCTTATTTTAGAGACGCTTTAAAAAAAATGATTAGTTGAAAATTCAACCGATCAAGGATTTTCGTTTATTTTTCGATTTAGTTTTTTCTAATGAATTCAAATATGTGTATACGATGATATGTTTGTTATCAATTTTTTTCCGTTTTTAAGCATTGGAAATTGTAAACAATAAACTAAAAATAATTTTTAAAAGTACACTTTGGGTAAAAATTCGGTACTGAATTCTGAGAAACCTAATAGCTTATTTACCGATAGCAGTTTTTGAATTTGTAGTCAAAAGTTTCACTTCAGGTAGAGCTTCGTTGGAATCTGTTGCACTTTCTGAATAATATAATTATATCTTCACCAGATTTAATAGTAGTTTTAAATATTGCGAAAATTCTGAATGATCTTTCACACCCTTGAGTATTGGTGTGCAAATTTTTGATTGATAGCCAAATTGAATTTGAAACTAATTTATAGAAAAAAAATCGTTCCGAAAAACATTGTATATTTATTTCAATTTGAAAATTGTGTTTTTTGACATGATTTGGGACGACTGTGATCGGCTAAGTAGGTAGTGTATACGATTTTAGAGTAGACCATGTCTACTAGTCCAGTTAATTATATGTGATGCATAAAATGCACAATAACATGAAAATATTCTTGATTGTAACTTCAAAGAATTAATTTTCTAATAACATGTTTTGAGATAAATTTAATAATGTACAATACTAATGCGGGCATAAACTTTTCTGCGGGTTACCCACGTAAAAATGCGAGTCACTCATTGGCTCTCTAGTACAACGCGATGAAACACAAGAGCTGAGTCGATAAACTGAAGCCACTATTTGTACTGAAATTTATGATGAAAAAGTTTGGCCAAAATGCTACTAGTCAGTCGTTGGTAAAAAGCGTGTCAAATTTATCAGAAAACAAAATTTTGTGAAAATTATTTGCAAATAACGTCAAATATTATTATTACCTGGATGAAGTTTATTTGTTGCCAAATTCCCTCTCGAGCGAATAGTTTTTTTGGAAAATAATGCCATTCTAGCACGAAACGAGCTTGGTGTTTCGTTACCATTTTCTTGGTTTTTCGGTTGTTGCAAATGTACCGTGTAAAATATTATTTCGTCTGCAAATGCGTTCATTATAATGACCACTAAGATAGTTAGCCAATGTACATAATCAAATTTTTTTNTTTTTTTCAAATTTTCTGTTACATCTTGCTAATTTAATTTGCCCTCACACACCCGAAACCTCAAAGTAAACCGGACTGTGAGCATATTTTTTGTATACCGTAAACAAATTTGATAGCCAAATGTACCTTGTATATTTTATATTTTGTACAAATATTCACAACATTATGTATAAATAGATTTTAGCTAGCAAGGGAAGTTCCAGAAAGCACGTGATCGTACGCATTATGATGGCTCGCCTTTAATAATCTTGCAGTGATGTTGTTTTATCTCACTTCGAATTGGTCGGTGTCATTTGTTTTCTGGAGCTTCGCTAGCTGAAATCTGACATACTGTATTCTAAAGCAAAATTTTCACATCCGATTCATCTAAGTAGTACCATTTCTCATTTCAAATAAAATCACAAAAAAAATATTACGGAAACAAAATCAAATTTGACGGAAACATTATTGATACTTTAAAAATTAATTAGGAAAAAATAAATTAAACTACATCATGTCACATTTTTGTTACCGTTCTTGATTTTTCCACAATTTACTATCCGCCAATCAAAACGCTTAAAATTGGCAAAAACTTAGGTGCTTGCCAAATTTCAACCTTTTGATCGGCGGATAGTAAATTTTGCAAAAATCAAGAACGGAAGCAAAAATGTGACACAAAAATGTAGATTTTTAAAGCCCACTAATTTCATTCAAAAAAAAACATTGCTCATTTTGAACTTGTCGGACAATATTTGTGAAAATTTTTAACTCTGAGCTTTATCTGTTGTTTTTGAAAAATTAACAAAATTGAACAGCCTGAAACTAAGTTATAAATAGATCAACTCAGTCCAAGTCTATAACTGTGTTTTAAAAAGACTGTTGTTTTACTAATACACGAAAACTTAGAATTTCACGAGAAGATAATCCGCTTAGAGTTAACCATTAGCAAATATTGCCAGACACGTTAAAACAATAATTTAACTCGTCGAGTTCTAAGTGGGCAATTACAAGATTTCTAGGTTAAAGAATCAGATAAATGAATCTTTAGATAAGTTCAAGGTCAAAAGCAAGGTTGTTAATATTTTTTTCGAAATTCGAAGGATTATAGTGGGAAAATATTTTTTCGTCAAAAACTTTTTTCGTCAAAATNAATAAGAAAATTAAAAACTCTCATTTTTGCCGATTCTCCGAAACAACTGTATAAATAACACGAATTTAGCGTTAATTTGACATTTTCATATTTCAAATAATAAACCGCCACCAATTTGCGTATTGAAGCTGCAAAAAAAATGGAATGTTTTCATCACCATTCTCATGTAAAATATTATTCTTAAAAACTATGGATTATCTCGCGCACGAAAATAATTTATCAATTTTCGAAGTAAAAATTCTAGAAAAGTTCTCGATGGACTCGGGGGGCGAGTCTCAACCAATACTAGTGATGCTAGTGATACTCTGATGGATTTTGACAGTAGTGAAAAGGAAGAAATAGAATAACCTTTACTGTTTGATCCTGGACCGGAAATAGATCCAGTCGAAAAGGCTATTTTGAGCAACAGCGAAGTACGGTATACAGTAATTTGAAAAAGTACTCAAATTACGTCAAAAAAATTCCAGGGTCAACTTCAAACGTTT
>SCLH01000204.1:30593-47776 GCA_004367855.1 Oikopleura vanhoeffeni
AAATTATGTGTTTATTGGCCCAAAAAATTTTTCGGCGTAATTTGATCACTATTTGTTTACTTTCATCAAAACCTTATTTCCTAATTTGAAGGTCACGTGATCATTTTAGGTCTTTGGTGTAATGGGGAAAAAGTCTTAAAAACTTCTAAAGAACCACTTCACTTCTTTCAAAAATTGATTTAAGTAATTTTTGAAAAAAAACAGTACTATTTTGGCCAACCTTATTCCTTGAATATACGGTCACGTGATCACTTTGGGGCTATAGTGTTATGGGAAAAAAGTCTTAGAATTTTTTTTGGTCCCGCTCAAAGGCTTTTCTTGATGATTTAAATTTTTTTTGCAAAAAATAAGTACTGTAATACAGTAAAAATTTTCGGAAAAAAAACGCACAAACGTCAATTATTCAAATAGTCCATCGATTACTTTGTAAATTTTCATTCATACATGATTAAGGGTCCTAAATTGCGATTAAAGGCCATTGCACCATGGATGGTGCAAAAGACACTACGGGAGTTAAATAAAATCACAAGAAAAATATTACGGAAACAAGATCAAATTTGACAAAAACATTATTGATGTTTAAAAAATTAATTAGGAAAAAAATAAATTAAACTACAGCATGTCACATTTTTGCTACCGTTCTTGATTTTTCCACAATTTACTATCCGCCAATCAAAACGCTTAAAATTGGCAAACACTCAGGTGCTAGCCAAATTTAAACCTTTTGATCGGCGGATAGTAAATTTTGCAAAAATCAAGAACGGAAGCAAAAATCTGACACTCTGTAGATTTTTAAAGCCCAACAATTTCATTTAAAAAAAATCATTGCTCATTTTGAACTTGTCGGACAATATTTGTGAAAATTTTTAACTCTGAGGTATATCTGTTGTTTTTGAAAAATTAACCAAATTGAACAGCCTGAAACTAAGTTATAAATAGATCAACTCAGTCCAAGACTATCACTGTGTTTTAAAAAGACTGTTGTTTTACTAATACACGAAAACTTAGAATTTCACGAGAAAATAATCCGCTTAGAGTTAACCATTAGCAAATATGCCAGACACGTTAAAACAATAAATTAACTCGTCGAGTTCTAAGTGGGCAATTACAAGATTTCTAGTGGTAAGAATCAGATAAATGAATCTTTAGATAAGTTCAAGGTCAAAAGCAAGGTTGTTAATATTTTTTTTCGAAATTCGAAGGATTATAGTGGGAAACATTTTTTCGTCAAAAACTTTTGTCTAAACATTTTTTTCGTCAAAAACTTTTTTCGTCTAAATTATTTTCGTTCAAAAACTTCGTCAAATTTTTTCGTCAAAAACATTTTTTCGTCAAAATAATTTTTCGTCAAAATAATTTTTTCGTCAAAATATTTTTTTTCATTATAATTTTTTCGTCAAAATTATTTATTGTGAAAACCAAAGTTCGTCAGAAAATTTTCTTATTGAAATTTATTTGCTAGTCTCAAAATTTTTGAACTTTTCAGTGTAATTTTGAGAAAATCAGTTTTGACCTCGGACTCTCCACAGAGATTAGCAGACCGCTAAATTTCGCTTAAATTTTTTGACTTAAAATAACTATGTTGGCATAAGATAACGTATTTAGATGGTCACCTTGACTTAGACAAATTAGTTCCTTAAATTTCACAGAAATTTTTGCAACACGTAAACGTGTTACAGGTTTTGAAAATTAACGCATGAGCCTTTTTGATTGGTGATTGGCATTGCCTGAATCTGGAACATCGCAGCTTGACCAAACTTTTTATATAAAATTGCCTCCATTTGAAAAGTTTCACAGTTTGAAAGACCGATCTCCATCATTGCGATTTTATTCTCCGTTTTTGGTCCAGCCATGAAAGCAAAAATAAAATTCAAAAAATAAATGCATTCGAGATATCAATTATAGTATTTTAAGCGGTGATGGTTCTAGACAGATCGGTAAATGGGGTACAATCTTTTTTCTTGTCAGATCCTTGTTTTTTTGACAGGACGTTTGTTATTTGTCAGGACAAATGATTAATCTTTTTTGAATTATTGTTTAGAAAATTATTGCTTCAGCTTGTCATTATGAATGGTCATAAATTAACGGTATAAAACACAGATGGAGAATATCCCCCTTTCACGCTTTGCTTAAAATTTTGGCCTCGTGTAGTAAACGTAGTGTGTTTTCTAGTAATAGGGCAATCTTTGCATCTTAAGCAAAGTGTGAAAGGGGGATATCTAACAAAGTTCATCAAATAAGAACGCTCATCGGGTAAATCTGACAAAAGTATTGTTTTCGCTATTATATGAAAGAAAGGGACCTGTAGGCCCGGCGTTACGCCTTGACGTTTAACCCTTATTTTTTAAAGCGCCTTATCCCTTTATCACTTTTTGGTGAGAATGCGTAGCCACAACGTTTAAATCACACGTTAAAAGGAGTAGTGGCTACGCATTCTAACCAAAAAGTGATAACGGGTTATTGGTCAAGGCCGTTATTTCGGGCGCCGTGATTGTTCAAAGCCGGGTCAAACGCGCAACGCGTGGCCTAGATATCCCCCGATTAAATATAGTGATGAAACTTTCAGCGTAAAGGTAAAAATAAAGCTGTGAAATAAGCAATAAATTCACTGATGGTTATACCGTTGGACAACCATACATAGCTTTTACTAATCACTTAGAAAATAGTTGACGATTTCAAAAAAATTAAGACTTTTTCCAAGGAAAAATGAATCTAAAATGAGAGACATTTCGAAAATGCTTCAAGTTGGTCAAATTTTAATGAATAAATATTCCTTTTCTTTCTAGTCATCCTTGCGGTCATCCTTATGGTATACCGCATACGTTACACCTGCGTTTCATAAATCTGGAAATACTATTAACTCTCAGCCGCACGTTCGACTGTGCACAGCCAGATCGACTTTAAATGTTTTTCTCGGCCCTTATGCATAATGGGATCATCATCGACCTAGTGAACGCTCAGACTTTTTGTCAAAAATG
The DNA here is from genome assembly GCA_004367855.1 of Oikopleura vanhoeffeni. Classification (NCBI taxonomy): domain Eukaryota; kingdom Metazoa; phylum Chordata; class Appendicularia; order Copelata; family Oikopleuridae; genus Oikopleura; species Oikopleura vanhoeffeni. The sequence continues at coordinate 33,572 of SCLH01000204.1, forward strand.
ATTTGTGTTTTTTTTGAGGAGGAGTTTGCAGTACTTATTTTTGCAAAAAAATCACGAATCTCTCCGAAACATGTTTGAGGCTAATTTACAGAAAAAAATAAGACTTTTCTTCCATCACGGTATAGTCAAATCTGCTCCGGAACGTATAATATTGAACAGGCGCCTATACAAAAAAGTTATTGAGTCTTCTTTTCTCTTGAGTGGTTTCGCGCTGATTGGCCAACGAATCATACTTTACTTCAGGCTTAATATCCTCCTTTGTTTTCATCGTTCAATTTTGAACATTTTTTTTGTAATCATCAGCGATATAATTTTCTGAATTTTCATACCGAAGACTTAATTGGGTAGGTCACTTAAAAACCAGAGATAATTGGCATTTAATAATCTGGCTCCACAGAGCCAAACGGGCGGCTAGGCCATCTTTAACTGCGGTCTTACCCGAGTTAAATACAAATTGTCATTTGATTTTATTATTCACAACAAGCTAGAGTATGATTTCATATCGTATAGCACCGCATTTTTATCATGTATAATCACGAATCAAGCATGACATGCTTAGCATGTACACGAACTAAAACATGTATAAGGTATGTTCTTGATCATGTTCCGAGAATACTTAAGATTTACCTGAAAATTATGTACACTTTTAATTGATATTTTAAGGAGGATGTGGTTATAATTTCGTCATTAACAAATTTGGTGAATATTTTAAAGACCATCTGAAAAAATATTTTTTGATCGTGAGTATTTTTATACTGTAATAGTCTATTACTAATTACTAGAAGCAAAAATCTATTACCAGAAGCAATCTAATTACTAGAAGCAAAAATCTGCGAAAAATCTGTTGATTTTAATTAATTGATGCTGAAAAGTCTTATAAATAAATCAATTCTCAATACCTTTATTGCCTAAACTTAAAGGAAACTTGTCTGTTAAAAGCTCATAAGGATTTTGAGGAGGCTTACTTTAATCTTTTGATGGAAAATGTTCAAATTCACAGAGTTTTTAATCTACAAATATAATAATCTAGTTTCAAAGAAAGCTTTATTTATTAATTTTTTCAAAAGTTATGTTAAAATATTTATAAAGCAAAACCTTTTTTTTATAAATCACAATAGTTTACAAACTCTTTCAATTTTATGGTGAATCCCGAGCAGATCCGAACCGATCATGAACACATTCTTATAAAAACCCCATCTGAACCGAACCGATCACATATGATATTCGGGCCTAAAATTTCCGAACCGATCATAAAAATCTGCTCGGGTGCCGAGTCGGCACTGCCGACACCTGAGTGTCAACGACGACATTAAAAGTTTCAAAACTGCCCAAATCACATTGAACAAGTTTAATTTGTTGTAAGCAAAATGTCCACACTTATAATTGAATTTACCTCCGACACCCTCAAAGTAAACCGAACTATTAACTTCGAGATAAAATGCGTAATAGAAGGAAAAACAACACTAATGATCTTTTTAGATATAAATTATGCGGTCTGAAAAAGGAATAATAATTTTTGAATTTAAGACACATTTTCTAAGGTTATCGGTTTGAATAAAACATCTCCACGAGTATATCCGGTTGTTTGAGTAAACTTTTCTGATGCATAGACGATAGGGAAATTTTCAATTTTTGCATTTGCGAGCAGAAATGATCCAGCTGAAAATAAAGTGGTTAAAAAATATTACTTTTTAAATTTGAAGGTATCGAAATATCCCATATGAAAAAAATTTTGGCTGCCAGGAAGGTCGTTGTATTGTCGAATAAACTTAACATGTGCACTCAGACTGTGCCTGTTAGTGGTCATTCAGAGCGGTCGTTTTTGTAAGTATCTATGATGGATTAAACAATATACTGTGTAAAATACACACGAATTTTATGAAATTTAGGATGCTATTTTTTAACAACTCTTTATTTTTTGGTCATGGATTTTTTTTAACTATAGCCGAGTTGGGGTGTTATGTAGATTCAAATTCACTATGGGATATGCGTAGGCGGATGGGAGCGACTGTATTTAGCTCGGCTGTATGAAAAATAATTATCAGAAAACTTTTTTTATATCAAAAGTTTCGAAATTTGTAGCTGCGTATAATAACTTGCAGTTGAACGTCGTTGACTTTTAGTTTCCTCAGTAAACGAGATACAAATCCTGACGATTCGTTTCACAAACTACGCGTGGTCAGTAACCACTGGTTACGCTTCAAAAAACGTAGAGCCCGAACTTAGCTGTACTTTGGTTTGTGAATTATAGGCGAAGTAATAATACCACATAATTACATGCCAAAAAAGGTTCAAATTTTGAGATATTTGTATTTCTCTGTATCCGAGCTAAGTAGTTCGACAGTTGAACTTCAACTTGAGAAACCTTCAATAAAGTTCAACAAGGGAATACGTCGAAATTAATAGTTTTCTTATTCTGTAAATTTTAAATCATTTATTTCCAAGAACTTTTTGAGTCTACGTTTTTTTAGTTCGAGACGAATAAAATATTAATGTTTCAAAATAAATATTGTTTTTTTAGTCTGCAAAAGGCTCTTGAAAAAGTCTAAATTGACAACAAGCAGTCTATTATGCCGTCTATAAAGCCCGCAGTCTAGAAATTCCGAGATACCTTTTTATTATTCTTAATTCAAAGTCAAGACTAAATTATGGATATAAGCGAAACATTCCTACGTATTTTTTCGTTTGGCGGAAACATTTTGACATGAAAAGTATGCATGTCATGCATCGCATAAAAAAACGCGGAATTTTTTCACAATCATAATACCAAAAATTGTATCTAACATAAAATTCAAATATCTAAAGTTGAATCTTGAAGAGGTAATTTTTATTTTTTTATAGATTGAGTTGCATTTATTATATCCAGTTATTATGTACAGTAGTTGTTGGCAATAGGAAACACTGGCAAACAGCAACAGTGAAGCCTATGGCTAACACTTGTGAGCTTATTTTAATTGTTCATAGCTCTGAGGGCAATGAGCAACACCATTGAGAATTTGGCGAGTAAATGTCTAATTTTGCACATTTTAACAAATTTAAAAAAAAATGAAATTGAATCTCTTGGTCAGAAATTTCATCGCCACATCTTTTGATTGAGTGAACTTTATTTGCGCTTTCCCGCACTTTCATTCATGTATAGGTCAATTTTTTGAAATCAGTGGCTGATAAAGCAAATTCGGAGCATTTTATCACAATTTTTTTATATGTTTTGAATAAATTTAAACTTACACCCCGTGTTGCTTTTTCTTATAATTGCCTCCAAAAAGGAACTCTGAGGTCCTCCTTTATTTTCACTCGCTTTCCCCATGATCTCTAATTTTTCATACTTTTTTTTCACTCAAATCTATTTAAACTCTTTCTGAGCTCAAAAAGTATTATTTCAAACTAAACACTGATTTTGAATAATTAATAACTTCACTCAAGTCGAATACAAAAATATGATTAATGTGCCAGCCTTCTATGGTGAGAAACTAATTATTTATTATTTAAGGCTTTCTTCTTGAAATAAATGCGATAATTTCACTTTGGGCACTTTTTTGATTTATCAAAATCAATAAATTTATTCAACTGTATTTTTCTGAAAAACGGATTTTGGAGGAAGTTAAAATCAGCCATATTTAATAATATATCTATCAAAAGAATTCATTGGAAAGAAGATTGAACCGTTTGGTACAAAACCGTTTTTATAATACATATTATGTTTCCAACCAAAGTGAATCTTGAAAATGAGGGCAATCTCTTAAGCGCGTGTTCGAATCCCACTAATGTTGTCTTAGTGATTGTCCTGAGTATGATAATTGGCAAGAGTGCTAGATATTGGGAGCGTCACAGTTGATTGGTGCGTAATGAATAAGGCAATCACTTAGACAACATCAGTGGGAATCGAACACGCACTATAGAGATCACCCTCATTTTCAAGATTCACTTTGGTTGGCAAAAGAATATAACTAATGAAATTTAAGTTTTAAGTCCTGTTAGAAATAACGTTTTTTCATTACGAGTACCAACAACCTCGAAGAAAAAATATTTACATTATCAGAGCCGAGTTAGATTTATTTTGAGAATTGTGGCGTGAAAACGATTTTAAGTGTTGCTACAGCGTTGGACGTGTCAGAATTATAACTTATACGATACGGATCTTCGTAACATTGCCCTGCGCTCGCTTTTCTAACCTACGCGATGCAAAACACGTAGAATTCTGAATTCAAGGGTTTTTTATCATATCACATGAAAATTTTGAGTGTAATTCCCAATATTAGTATTGTATGTATCAAAAAATCAGCTTGGTTAATTTTTGGCGCTAAAATTTTTGGATTAAATGTTAGATTTCAATCTGGAGCAGAATTTTCCACGAAATTCGATGTGCATTATGCACATACTGAAAAAACTTGGAGAAAGATATAACATTTGTTGTCTCAAAATAAAACTGTGAGCACTCAAAACAGCGCCTCCAAGTAGTTCCACCGAAAGAAATTTTAGCAAAAATTTTCTGCGCCAAAACCTCATTTTTTGATATTATAAGACCTTTCTATCGGGTAGCTGTTTTTGACTGGGTCGGTCAAATTATACTGTCATAATATTTCATTTTTTTCAAAAGCAGAAGAAACTTAACTTTTTGAAAAAATTGGCATAAAACTCGTAATTTGCTTGCCGATTCAAATGCTTCAGTAAGTCTCATGTTATGTTTAATGTTTTCTTCTGGAGTTGAGGTTTATCACAGCTGAAATTTTATTGAAACTTACTACTTTCTCTTAATATTTCTGTATCAAACGGGGCAACTCGGCTTAATTTTTTGCAGTTTTCCTCTTGGTGCATTTGATTAGTCTTCGAATTCATTTAGCAACGTTTCGATATTTCATTTTCATCAAAAACTAATAATGAGGTTCAAAGACAGTGCAAGCTGTTCGGACTCTCGTCTTCTGACCTCCACTGAAAATTTTCACTACAAAATTAATAGTACTGTACCATTTAATACTGTATAAATACTGTATTATTCATGCAAAAACATTTCAAAAAGACGATTGTTTGGTTATCTTGGAGTACAAAGCTTTATTAAAAAAAAACATCTGAGCCAAAAATTAAACTCATCTTGGAAGTCAATTGAATAGAAAAGTGGTTCACTTTCGAAGTTTTTTTACAATAAAAAATTTTGAAAATCAAAAATTTGTATCGATTGCGGTCATTTAAGCCTACCGTTTTTGTTGATGTAAACCGGAAGTCATATTATCGCTCGATAAAAATTAACTTCCGGTTCCGAAAGCTGTACTTTATCGGTTAATTTTGAACAACCTCTACCTGCGATAATGTCGCAATAAATTTCAAATCCAGAATAAACCCTTCGATTTCGAGCCAGCCAATTAGATTTTTCTTGTCGTAATTTTAACTCCCATGAAAACCCGCTGACTAAATGGTCCCTTTTCTCACCTTTTTCGAAAAAAACCTCAAAACTAAAACAAAACAGTCAGCTTAAAATGACGGAAAAAAGATTCTCTACAAGATGGGCAAATAATATCGATACGAATTTCTGACTTTCAAAATTTTGTATTTCAAATTGTTCATTAGAAATATATAAAATAGGGTGCTTTTCCATCTCTTATCTAATGTTGAACTTTGTGGTTTTGAGCAGTTTACCTTAAAAAATCTCTAATACAGAGCGTTAGAAAACTTTTTCAATGAATAAAAAGACATTCTGCATTATTTATCACAAAACATTTTTTTCAAAGTCCCTTGGGTAAAAATAAAAAAAGGAAATCTTTTGAAAAGAAAAGTTCAAAATATTTTGTCGGTAAATATTTCTTGCTAACAGATAGAATCATTTGATTATAAACTCAGGAAAATGAACGTCATTAATAGATACATTAAAATGGTGAAAGTGAAGAACAGGAGATTTATAATTTGGAACTGAAGAACGTTACAGAATAATTTGTAATAAACCGTCTAGGAGTTAAATTTCTGATTCGCCCAAATCCTCCAATTCTAGAACAGGAAGAAATTCGCGAGGATTCAAATCTAAATAAGTATTTATAAGTATTCTTGTTAGCAAAGTTAAGAGTGTTGTGATCGTTAAAAAGGCGCTAAAGAGTTAAAATAAATTTCCTCTTTAACGCCCTGTGTGCACACAAATAAATACGTCCATGAGAACATTTCCGCTTTCAAACCCATTCATCAGTGGTGAGTCACTACAACAAAGTTTTCGTTATCAGAGGTCAAATTCACATACCGAGATTGTGTGAATAGGTTCCAACTCAAAATTTTGAAAATCCGGAATTTTCAAATGACGGGAAACGACTGTATTTGGGTATCAAACGAAAGAGAAAAAAATTCTAAGACTTCTGGCTGGAAATTTTTTATTCAAAAATGAAGGATTTTTCCGATTTTTCATAATATCAAAATTTCAATTTTCAACGATGAGTCATTATATATTCTCGGAAACTGGGAGTTGACATCAAAACTTTTTGCACATTTGATACTTTTTGGAGAAGGGTTCAATAAAGCTGTATGCCAAATTTTATTGCATTTGAAGTGTTGAAACATCTACGGCGAAGGGCTCAAATGTGGAAAAAATTCATTTTTTCGCATTTTTGAAACTCTACAAGTCTTCTGAGAGAAAGGAATGTAATACAAACTTTAACTAAGAACTTTAATATCTGGATAAACCCAATATAGAAAAAAATGATAAAAACTGAAAAAAAATTCGAAAAATTATGAATTTTTTTCAAGTTTTTGATAAAAAAAAATCGGAGCTCACATTTGAATCATTTTTTATTTCACCAGTATGTAGCTATGACTTTATTAATTATAATGAAAATATTTTAAGACCACAAAAATATTTTCATTGTTAAATTTTTTATAAAAAATAAAAAAAATAAGATTTTTTTCTCAATTTTTGATAAAAATAAATACTGAACTTGCATGAAATTGATCTTCTGTTCATACTAGTATGAAGCAATCATTCCAGAGACCATATCGAAAAAAGTTTCAAACCAAAAATATTATGACCTTAAAAATTTTCTCAAGTCTGATTGTAAAGTTAATTATTCACATTGCAAAAAATACGAATTCTATGTTTTTTTTAACTGGCATATACTGTATTTGAGTGTTAAAGTGATATGATAGTTGAACTAAATAGAAGAAGAACTGTGAGCCAAATTTCTGAAATCAGAGACAAGGCTGATGGCATTTTTTCGACCGGTTTTCATTGGAATGCATCCGAGTAATGCGCCACATGAGCGAAGCCGAGCATCAGAGTTACTGAAGTTGACACTAAGATAGTGAAGCAGTCCATTGATGTATTGCGTCTGGGTCAATTTGGGTAAATCTGGGTTAATCTTGATGAATTGTTCTTGACAAGCATTGAAAGCATCCCTGAAGGACGCGTCATTGCCTTCTGGAAAACAAGCGGTGTTGATACCCACTTCTTCTGATATACTTTCAATCAGAATCCACTCTCGAGTTACCTACATACTAATAAATTCTTAGTATATTATTATAAAACATAATTTCTAACGTTTCGATTTATTTTCATTGTCAAAGAATGAAGTTTTTAGCAAGTTTCAAATTCAAACTAACAGAATTTAATACTAGAATTTCCAAAAAATTTAATTTATAATCTATAAATTCTTAGTAATCAAAATTATTAATAATTTACCGTTGAAGTATGTGAATTATAACAAAGTTTTTTCGACTAGTTTCGCTATTTGAATTATAATTTATTCGGTGGATTTCTGAAATGTTTGTTTCTTTTTGAACTACATCCTCTTTATTAGAATTTTGATTCGCGTAGGCTTTTGAAACCATACATAATCGATTTTTTAAGGCGAGCTTCAAAAGGAAATCATACAAGTGATTCATGTTGGCTCGGGCTAGTTCGATACGATTGCGCATGTGTGCCCTCGAACAACCTTCCACTGCTCGATCAACAAAGGCAAAAAAGCTTTCAACACGCTGAATTTTGGTATGAATAAAAATTATGGTTATTTCCCAAAAAAATTCACCGATAGTAACTCAAGTACCTGGTTAGAAAATGGGAATTGAACCGATGCTTCTGGAATGGCATCTCGAATCCATTTATCGGATAGTTTTAGCATCTAAGCGGATGCTGCCTTTAACATATTTTGAACTGCCTCATTCAATTGCGGACTTCTGTAATTAGCTCGAAGAGATACAATCAATCCAGCCTGGAATTTTTTAATGAGTTTCACTTCGTGAGATGATGCTGCTTCAAATTTGTTGTCGATCAAGCTCATAAACTTATTGTCATTTGAATGAGCAATTTTTAATGAGGGTTCAAGATGCGATTCTTCTTGAATCTTTTTAGCGAAATCTGTGAAGTCATCAATTAGTTTTAATGACGTGTGCGCAATTGATCGTCTCAACTTAATCCAGAGTGGGGAAAGAATGAGATACCAACAAGAAACCAATGCCTGCAACTCATTTTTAATTTGATCTGCATTATCACGGACTAGACCACTGAGTTGTTGCAACTTGACTGACTTAGTATTCACATTAGCAAACATGACTAATTCATCGAAAAATGTTCGGATGGTAGCGGCATTATGAGATACATGCAAAAATCGACTTCCATGCTCTGCTCTCATTTTTGCCTGTGGACATCGACGATTCCAGGTGATTGTTGCTGGGTCTTTATCTGAAGCTAGAACTTCATTGACAATCTTTAAAACACTTGATGAAACGGAAGATAAAAACTTCACAAGTTTTTTTTCTGCATTGGATACCAAGTGCATGCTGCAGTCGCCAGTGAATATAACCATCAAATCATCTTCGGCAAGTTCTCGAACTATGACCGCCAAACTTTCTTTTCTTTTGATTGCGCCAGGGCAGGAATCTGACATGATCATTGAAATCTTTTTTAATTGAGTTTTACTCCAACTAAGATGATCGTCAATGAGGTCTCTTCGTTTTGCAGCTAAGGCGACGCTGATGAATGTCTGTCCAATCGCATTGGCAACAACTTCCGAAGTGCCATTAGGAGATACAAAACTTTCGATACAATGGTAGGCTCCGTCCTCGTTAATTAATACAACAGCTTCAATCGCCTTGGAACTTTTGGTCGAGCCATCGAAGCTCAGCATTATTTCTTTCGAGGATTCTATAAAAGTGACGGATTGCTGTAGGTTTAGTGCCGCTACGGAGTATGCAACAGACTGGATTGGACTCAAAGAGGGCATTTTGAAGTTCTTGAAGCAATCCATGTTGTCAGCCAAGTCTGTCAATTCCAACTGGATTTGTCACATGCTCAAATTGTTCTTTGTAAACGACCCGAGGATTTTCAACTTCAATTTGTCACTTATTGCATTATTGGGTCCTCTTCCAGCGTAATCATTTAAATCAGCATGAAGCTTTGCAAGTTGACCTCTTAGATTCTCTAGAAGTTCATCATTCTGGACATGAATTGCTGAGACTTTCCGAAAAGGTTGATCTCTGATTAGACTGGACAATTTGTTGTCGAAATGTAATTTTGAAAATGTAATTACAGTCCATGCGCCCTAATTGGAACACCATAAATTTGACGGTTGCGCCCAATCTGGAACCATTTTGAAGAATTTTTTTTTGGTGGAAGAAAGTTTGTCGAATTCTCGTTCTGACTAGCTCAAAAAGGCCCTTCGAAGTGTTCCAAACTGGGCGCCAATAAAAGTTTGTGGTGTTCCAGTTAGGGCGCATGTATATTGGGCATTTTCGGCGATAATTAGTAAAATTCGGCGATATTGGGCATTTTCGGTAATATTTATTTTCAAATTGTAAAAAATAAATGTGATGATTTATTGGTGAACGAGCTGTCTCATATAGAGAAATATATAGAGAAAACTGATTTGAGCCTTTCAAGACAAACTTAGAAATGTCCCGATTTCCATATCAGGACATTTCTCAGTATTTTCCAAATGACTCAAATTGGCTTTGGGTGGGCTGATTGAGAATCCTGCCGATTGAGAATTCCATAAATTTTTTTACTTTTGCATTGAATTTGGTCGGTTTATGGTATACAAATAAATCCAAACTTAGTATTTTTCGAACATGCTACTGTTTATTGCACTGGTTTTTTCTTCAAATTGGTAATTTTTTTCGGTCTACGCATTTTTCATAGCAAAAAATAGTAAAAAAAGTCTAAATATTTTCAAAATTAAAGAAAAATTAATTTTAGAGCTCTCAATATCAAGCACCCTTGCCTATTATCATACTGAGAAACAATTTTTATTTTTTTGATTTTTTATTTATAATATTAAACTGTTCAACAGTAACAGAAAAAAAAAATTATTCAGTAGTGTCCGAATCGGTATCGATTCGGAACTTATTTCTGATACACCGACTTCTCTTTTTTCTGTTTCTTCTTTTATTTTTTTTAATTTTTTTGTCAAAAATTAGGTCGTCGACACCAGCTCGCACGGCCTTCCTTAAGAAGCATCTGAATCTCCTCGAGATATAAAATCCCCGAGGAATCCGATCAAGTCCTCATTTAAATATCAGAAATCCATAAATCAGGATTAGACATTTTGATTTTCTTCAAAAAAAAATTGATAAAATTTATTTTTTGGTTCTGATTTAAGCTCAAAACTATCCAGCCTGAAATCTACTATCGCCGAAATCTTATCATTTTGATTAAATTTTTCTTCAATAAAAATTACAAAAACTTACTATATAAAATAATAATTAATATATAAAAAAATAAAGTCCTTTTGTATTTCATTTCTCATGAAAATCACAAGATACAAATGTAGTAACACGTTATGTATGATTCATCCAATAACAGCTACAACTGGTACGTTTAAACAAAAATTTTACATGCAACTTCAGATTTTTTTCGATAAAAAACATTTAAAATTTCATAATTTTTCAAAAACTTTTATCTTTTTTACATTTTTTTTCAAAATTTCAACATTTTTGTATGTTTTGACTGCATACAGATGTTTTCTGCACCAAATTGAAGGTCTTAATTACAGTATTTTATAATATTTCTTTATTCTTAGAAGACCTTTAAGTTAAATAAAGGCTAAAAAATCAACTTTTTTCACACTTGAGCCCTTCGCCGTGGAGGTTTCAACACTTCAAATGCAATAAAATTTGGCATACAGCTTTATTGAGTCCTTCTCCAGAAAGTATCAAATGTGCAAAAACTTCGTCCTGAATTTCCGGTTTTATATTCGGTACCTATTATGTCCGGTACCTATTTTGGTCATTTTAGACACCAGGGAGTTAAAATTTCGAAATGCCATAAGCCCATTTTTTGCTCCAAATTGACTTAGTAACACGATGGAAGAACTTAAAATGCCCAATTATAAACTTGGTTTCGACCAAAATCTGACAATTGATGATCTGACAAGTCTGACAAATTGAAGCATATTTTATTTCTCATTCATACGGTCACGTGTTTTTTTACTATACCTTGACAACAAAACGTCTTATGTTATAACATGTTAGTATGTAGATAAAAATCACATGTTGATTTTTTTGCAAAAAATGAGTACTAAAATTTGTTAAATAAATTAAATAACTGTAATTAATTACTGTTATTTAAAACACACACACACACACACATATCGACAAACATTTATCGGTTTTTTTTTATATATTATAGTTTGGTAATCTATGATTAGGAGTCGAAAAACATGTTCAAAGTTGATCTAGTGACTAGATTCTAGTCCCACATGACTGTACGGGTGGCTGGGAGTCAACTTTATCTCTGACAAAAATTAAAACTCATCCTGTATTAAGGGGGTGGTCAACGCAAATCTTGACAAAAATGTATTATGAGGTTATTTTTCCTAAAACGCTCAAAGCTTCACATTTTCTGTACACGATTTTCTGTAATTGAAATCAATAAGTGGTATTTTTAGAATCTTAACTACTCTCAAAAGTACTATTCTAGAAAATAGTCTTTTTTGTTGGCAATTTGATTTTGAGTTTTTAGGCTTAATTTTTATCGCAGAAATATCAAAATTATATGTTCTGAAACTGCATTGAATTCTGCGTCCGATAGGTAGTGAAAATTTAATTTTAAATTAAAATTTAGAAAAAAATGGCGTTGACCACCCTCTTAATTTGAATGATATCAAATTTTAAAATATTTACGTTTTGGTACAGGATTCTCGGGAATAATTTCTGATTTGATTGTGACATGCTGAATTTCCTGCTTGTGAATTATTGCATTTATTTGAATTGTGTCATCTTCTGCTGCCGTCAAGAAACTCTCAAAATCACTGGATATCGAAACTGTTTCTAAGTTAATTTTATTTTGTTCATTTATTGGATTTGGGACGGATTTTGTTGAAATACTTTCAAAATCACTTGATAACGAAATTGTATTTTTAATGCTTTCTCCTTCGGTTTTGGATAGTAAATCTAGCACTGGTGTTTTCGAAAATCTCCCAGAATCACTAGAAACAGAAACTTTATTATGTAGGATCTCTTCGTCGGACTTGGTTTCGCATTCTGGGGATAATTTTGTTGAAAATCCCTCGAAATCACTTGAAATCGAAATTATATCTAGGCTTTCTCTTTTATGTTCAGTTATTGAATTTTCGACTGATTTTGTTGAAATACTTTCAAAATCACTTGATATCGAAATTGTATTTTTAATGCTTTCTCCTTCGGTTTTGGATAGTAAATCTAGCACTGGTGTTTTTGAAAATCTCCCAGAAACACTAGAAACGGAAACTTTACTTAGTGGGATTTCTCCATCAGACTTGGTTTCTGATTCTGGGAAAAATTTTGTTGAAAATCCCTCGAAATCACTTGAAATCGAAATTGTACTAGCTAGGCTTTCTTTTTCAGACTTGGTTGCTGCATCTGGAACTGATTTTATATTGAACCGACTAAAGGTCTTTGCGACCGGTTTGTGTTTTACTGGTTCTATCGATTTGTTTTCTGGTTTGGTCCGTGATATTGGTAACACTGTATTCACTGGTAAAATTGCTTCGGGTTCATCGAAAACAGCGTCCAAACTCTCTGATGATTCTGAATTAAATACAATTCTAAAGTTTTTTTAAATTATTTTGTAATATTTCATTTTTGTATTTCATTTTTGTATTTCATTTTTTTTTTAATATTTGTTATTGTTGATTTTACCCGCATTCCTTAATGATCGCAACGAAGACAATCCGAGGTCGTGCACATTTTAAAGATCGCAAAATTTTACAGGTACATTTAACGTGAAATTTTACACTGAACGACAATATTTGTTTTTTTTTATTTTAGTTCAATTTTGATTGGTTGAAATTTGAACCAATCCGAATCCCTCATTTTGAACTATTTATACAGGATATCCCATGTTATGCGCCGTCACGAGTCGTGAGTCACGATGCTAGGGATACTTTCACCAAGCGAGCGCTCTGATTGGCCAGTGATTAGGCACAAACAATAGCTTGTTTTTAAGAAGTCAAAACAAAGCATTTTCATTGTCTTGGGTACATAGCGTCGTAAGAGAACGAGGTCCAAAAATGGGCCATCCTGTAAATGAACATATCCTCTGTTCACACTCATGTAAATCCAGGCAGCGAAAATAATAGGCCGCCTATTCGCTGCATAGATTGACAGTGTGAACAGAGGATCTGGGTATTATCAAAAAAATTTGAAATTGTAAATCGCCAGAAATCCTAAAATCACGAATTCCTTTAATAAAGACATTTAAATCTTATTTTTATACCGTTTATAACTGATTTTCTCATCGTTGACCTTTCTTTTTGAGGCTCTGCTTTATCATGAAGAGATATGATCGGCAAACTTAATGTTTTCTTCAATGTTTTTCTCCCATCACCGTTTCCATTCGAATTTACTTTTTTGAGCAAACCGGTTGCAATTTTAACCGGTACCTCTGGTTCAGTTTCTTTTGCATAAACTTCGAAATCTTCTGCAGCCGATAAAAAATCAGATCTGTCAAGGGTATCAGATAAAGCCATTTCACTCAATGAGCTCAATCTCTCAGAATGTTCAATTTCGTCGGTTATTTTCACATTTTGCTTTATCGAAAATTTTCCACGCTTATTTTTGGATCAAATAAAAATTAAACACATTTATAAGATGGGTATAAATTATACCGTATAATAGCCAGGGTATTATTGGTATGCATTCAAAATATTAAAAAGAAACTATCCTTCACTACAAAATTACAGGGGGGGAAATATCGTCGAAAGTTTTTTGGCCAAAAATTTCGGCGATATTGGCAAATTCGGCGATATGGGAACAGAAATAAAT